>SJYV01048715.1:96762-183516 GCA_006410875.1 Neotragus pygmaeus | reverse complement strand
CAATTTGATTTCTGGTTTCTCTGCCTTTTCTAAAACCAGCTTGAACATCTGGAAGTTCACAGTTCACGTACTGCTGAAGACTGGCTTGCAGAATTTTGAGCATTACTTGACTAGCGTGTGAGATGAGTGCAGTTTTGCGGTAGTTTGAGCATTCTTTGGCATTGTCTCTCTTTGTGATTGGAATGAGAACTGATGTTTTTCAGTCCTGTGGCCACTGCTGAGTTTTCCAAATTTGCTGGCATATTGAGTGCAGCACTTTCACAGCATCATCTTTCAGGATTTGAAATAGCTCAACTGGAATTCCATCATCTCCACTAGCTTTGTTCATAGTGATGCTTCCTAAGGCCCACTTCCCTTCACAGTCCAGGATGTCTGGCCCTAAGTGAGTGAGCACACCATCGTGATTTTCTGAGTTGTGAAGATCTTTTTTATACTGTTCTGTGAATTCTTGCCACCTCTTCTTAATATCTTCTGCTTCTGTTAGATCCATACCATTTCTGTCCTTTATCGAGCCCTTCTTTGCATGAAATGTTCCTTTGGTATCTCTAATTTTCCTGAAGACACTCTAGTCTTTGCTATTCTGTTGTTTTCCTCTATTTCTTTGCAATGATAACTGAGGAAAGCTTTCTTATTTCTTCTTGCTATTCTTTGAAACTCTGCATTCAGATGGGTCTATCTTTCCTTTTCTCCTTTGCTTTTAGCTTCCTTTATTTTCACAGCTATTTGTAAAGTCTCTTCAGGTGTTAGTTCTAGAAGGTCTTGTAGGTCTTCATAGAACTGTTCAACTTCAGCTTCTTCAGCGTTACATTCCAGGTTCCTACGCGATATTGCTCTTTACAACGTTGGACCTTGCTCTTATCACCAGTCCCATCCACAACTGGGGGCTGTTTTTGCTTTGGCTCTATCCCTTCATTCTTTCTCAAGTTATTTCTCCCCTGATCTCCAATAACATATTGGGCACCTACCGACCCGGGGAGTTCACCTTTCAGTGTCTTGTCTTTTTGCTATTTCATACTGTTCATGAGGTTCTCAAGGCAAGAATACTGAAGTGGTTTGCCATTCCCTCCTCCAGTGCACTCCATTCTATCCGACCTCTCCACCATGACCAACCCATTTCGGGTGGCTCAGCAGCAGCAGTTCCTCTGCTTTCACCCACATGGCATTGCTTAGAAGCAGCAGTTCACATTTTGTCAATTAGAATTTCATCATTCCCAGAGGGTGACTGACTATAATATAACAAAGTAATTTTATTATTTTCTTTTCCATTGTGCATTATTACTGGATGGTGAACAGAGTCCCCTGCACTATAAAATAGGACTTTGTTGTTTATTTATTCTATATATAATAGTTTGCATCTGCTAATCCCAACCTCCTAATCCATCTCGATTCCCCCATCCTCATTCCCCTTGGCAATCGCAAGTCTGTTCTCTGTGTCTGTGAGTCTGTTTGTGTTTAGTAGATAAGTTCATTTGTGTCAAATTTTAGATTCCATGTATAAGTTATATAGAAAGTAGCTTTAAAGATGGAGAATGAGATGAATGAGAAAGGAAGGTAGCTGAAGCAACATATAGAGGGAGATGCCAATCTTGAAAAAGAAGTGGAAAAAAGAGGAGTAAGGGCTCCAGTCCTTGGAAGAATGCAAGGGGATTGAATGTAAATAATATGTAGAAGATTGGGCTAAAGGCTGAAGGGAGAAAGAACTTTTTTTTACAAGTAGATAAAACTGTCATGGGGCTTCCCTGGTGGTTCAGGGATAAAGAATTCGCCTGCTAAGGCAGGAAGGGCGTGCTCAATAATTCCTGTTTGGGAAAGATTCCCTGGAGAAGGAAATAGCAACCCTCCTCAGTACTCTCGCCTGGGAAATCCCATGGACAGAGGAGCCGGAAGGCCCATGGGGTTGCGAAAGAGTCGGATATGACTTAGCGACTAGACAACAAAAAGTTGCAGTACAACAACGTCTTCCTCCTTCAAAAGTATAAGGCTTTTGATGATGTTATCTCTAAACTTTTAGTTGCTAGCAGAAGTGTATCTTGAGCCTTACTTACTTTTATTTTCCTTTGAGGTTCCATTGATGAAGTTCTTTTCCTTGGCTACATCTTCAAATCCTCACCCTGCATCCTTCTCACTCATCCTTTTCCAGCTGTTTTGTTACCAAGGCCCCTGACTCAGTCCATCTTTTATTCTTTCCCCTGTATTTTCAACACTACAACTTCAATGACTGATGTCATTTGATAGCTTAAAGTACTGATTCTGTGGCCCAACTGCCTATATTCAAACTCTGATTCCACACTTAGCAGATAACTAACTGGGGTGAGTTTTTTATGGTTCATGTCTCAAATTATTTGTTTATAAAATGAGATAACAAAGCTAACCCATGCAAAATGCTTAAGAAAAATACATGTTACATGATAAAACTCAGTAAATATATTTTATTTTATCCTGTCTGTCACCCTTCAAGTTTTTGATACTCTAAGATTTTCCAATAACATCAATTCAAAACGTAAGTTTTAAGGACACTCCCGGCAGTCCAATGGTTAAGACTCTGTGCTCTCAATGCAGGGTTCCTGGGTTCCATCTCCGGTCAGGGAACTAAGATCCTGCACGCCACACGGTGTGGCCAAATAATAAATAAATAAAGATATAAAGACACCAATTTATTTAAAAAAATGTAAGCTCTAACTCCCACATAATCCTCTTTTCTCATCCACACTTCCTCAAAGTGTGTTCTCCATGAAAGTTACATTTTTCTTGATTCACACTCTGATAAAATGCTCTACAGTATGGTTTCTGCACAATACTCTATTTAAACTACCTTCATAGATCTCTATAGGTTTTGAAATATGGATTAGTTTTTTCATACTTAAATTTTTAACACTTAGATTACATCCTTATACACAGTCTTGATTCTTCCTATCTGTCTCAGACTATAATTTTATCTCCATTTTGGAAGTTTCCTTTTCCTTTGTCTGTCTGTTAAATGATGCTAATCCTTACAGTTCTATATTCTTCTGATTACTCATATAAAATTATATGCATCCTTTATATAAGCTGTTTATCCATTGTTGCATATTTTCATCCAATATCTTTCTTCTGACTTTAAAACACATATGTCTAAATATACAAGAGACATCTAATATACTGCTTTACATTTTTATGTCCTGCTTTATATTTTATATTGTTATGATTGCTTTATACTTTCCCCTCCCACATGTTCACATAATATGTTTTCATCTGGCAGGATCTTGACTCATTTGTCCATGTTAGAAACCCCAGAGTAAGGCTAGACACTATTCTCTCATATTCTGATTCAATCGTTAATTTATGCCAAATTCTGAAAATCAGATCCATCGATATTTTAAAAATCAGATCCATCCTTTTCTTTCCATCATTACTGATCTAAGACATGTCTTCATCATTACAGAAATTGACAACTTAAATATCTTTTAAAGTGTTTTGTCTTAAACTTTCACAACTGAATTTAATTTCATCCCAAGAAGCAGAGAGCAACGTGAAAATGAGATTCTGATTGAGTCACTTTACTGCTAAGAACTTACTGTAGCTAATGGTTAAAAAAAAAAAAAATACATTCAAAGTTTTTACCTGCATGTCCCCTATCAGTCTCTTATGGCAAATTTGCTTTTCCTTCTATGCTGTATCAATTCTGAAGTTCTAGAAGTTATGCTCATGTGCATGCTGGGTTTGAGTTCCCTGTGGTCTTGCTTAGACTGTTGTTGCCACAATTAAAATAACTAAATTTATGGGAAAAAAAAGTGTTCTTCCTACTCTTTTTAATTTAATTCATTGTTTTCTTGCCCTTTGATTGGGCAATTTCGGCACTGTCTCTTGAGTCTACTTTCCTGAATTCATCTTCCTCACTGGCGATTGAAGAGCTCTTTTGTAAAACAGTCACGTTGTCTATAAACAGTGGCACCAGGGACTTGTTATATTGATTTTGACTGCATGTTTCATTGATAGCCCATGAGCTCCTCAAGTTCGGTTCAGTCGCTCAGTCATGTCTGACTCTTTGTAACCCCATGAATTGCAGCACGCCAAGCCTCCCTGTCCATCACCAACTCCCAGAGTTCACTCAAACCCACGTCCATCGAGTCGGTGATGCCATCCAGCCATCA
Organism: Neotragus pygmaeus; assembly: GCA_006410875.1. Lineage (NCBI taxonomy): Eukaryota > Metazoa > Chordata > Mammalia > Artiodactyla > Bovidae > Neotragus > Neotragus pygmaeus. The sequence goes on along the minus strand of SJYV01048715.1, from coordinate 179,386 downwards.
TATCCTCTGTCGTTCCCTTTTCAAGGCAAGTATTATATTCTATTAATCTTTGTATTCACAGAATTTAGCATAGTGTCTGTCCCACATTAGGGCTTGGTTTATGCTTATTACAAAAATGATAAAATGGTTCTTTAGAAACAATGAGTTTTGTCAGAAATCAAACCCCACAAATTTATGAATTTTTCTATATTTGTAACTCTTTGGTATAAATGCAACTTTTTCATGATTTATTATCTTCATGCTTTGTTGTTGATTTGCTAAAATAAAAATTTTGGCAGCCCTAGGGGTGCTCTTAAGAAGTATTAATGTATATTTTTGTTATTGTTTTATTTTACCATTTTTGCTGAGATATGGCATCAGGGTTATACTGACCTGAAATCCTTGGAGATCTCTGAATATGCATGTACTTTTATTTCTTTCTGTGCATGAATATGTTCATAAACACATGATTCATGCATGTATTCTAAGTAGTATGTGTTTATCTTGTTTTATGTGTATGAACATAAATACTGGGTATGATTCCATGCAACTGTGTGAATGCCTTAGTGAAGTGATGGTAGAAGTTACTATAACATTTACTGGTAGACACGAATACGCACACACACTTTCCTGTGTTCATTTTTTCATTCTTGGAGAATGCACTGGTATGTGCATGTACATTTACATGTGTTTGCTCCTCTTTGTGACTGTGTGCGTGAAACCTACATGTTTGTCATAAGTATGGACTTTCATGTGGCTTTAAACATTAAGGTTCAGGTGTACCAGCTAGCTCATAGAGTGAAAATTAACTGTTGATCTCAGAGGAAAAAGAATTCAAAATGGAAAATTGCCTTTGCTGGATATAAACTGTTCTCCTTTTGCTCACTCACGTTTGCATCCCTTATTTTCTAGTGTTTTATATAACCTGATGCTGCCCGAACAGTTTGAAGAATTCTTGCTTCAGGTCCCTTCCAGCAGCCTATGAAAAATTCATACCCAGCTCTCGCAAAGACTGACTTCTAGCAAAGATTTTGCTAGGCAGGAGGTGGCAGCTATGTCCTGATATGCACCTGTCTCAGAGTAGCTTCTGAATATAGGGAAAAAGCTTTCTTAAACGTTTCCATTTTAATTTTTTGGTAGAGACCAGCTTTCCAGCTGAGAAGCATGAATTTTTCTTCTATTCAATAAGGCAAATGGTTTCTTATCTTCAGATTTTCACTTCTTAAGCTGTACAAGGATCTTTACACTTTTAAAGTAATTTTCACACATTATCTTAGACCGTCTTGTGTGACCTTGGTCATCTCATTTTTCTGAGTTTCAATTTCTACAGGACTGTGATAATCATCAGTGTGCTGATAACTAGACACAGACTCAGTGAAGATGCAAAGGAGATAGCGACTTCACAAGCTTGCAAGTTGTAAGATTAATATAAACAGGCCATAACTTTTTCTTATTGTCATTATATTCTTCTCAACAAGAATGCAGAGCATAAAATATATGATAAGGTGCTCAGTTCAAACACTGAAGAACTAATTTCACATTCTCTATTGACATACTTGAAAAACAGAATATGCTATAAGCTATTTTCTTTATACAAAAGACAACCAAGATAATGCATTTTGTCCACTATATTCAAACTACTGAATTTAACTAATAATCAGTGTTAGCAACTGAGTAGTTAAATTGGCATTCTAATATATTGTTGACAGTGTTTCTCTATGCTATTTTGCAAATTGTTTAGCTTTATTGATCAAAATTTAAGTTCTGTCTAATCTTTGACCCATTCATTCCCATTCTTGGTAATTGAACGAAGGGGAAAAAATCATACATAAAATACACATATTCATACATAAATATACAATACACATATATACAAGTATTTTACAAGGATTGTAAGTTAATGCATCGTACATATGTATATAAATAGAGGAGCATGTGCATTCATTTGTAAATATATATTAATGATGACAGTATATATGAGATATGCATAATGGTTAACATTTTAATAATTAATCATTAAAAACCAACTCCATGTCTATCTGTAAGTGAGGGTAAATAAACTGTGCTGTATGTCTATCACAAGGTTCTATGAGGCATAAAAAGAATAGTTCACATCTAGTAGTAATATGGAAAAATAACTACCCCATAGTTTTACATTAAGTTGCAGAACACTATGCCTGATATAAACCCACTAATCAAAAATAATATTTATAAATATAAATATATTGGTTTAGAGGCGAAGACAGGGTTTGTCTCTACATGATTCTGCAGTAAGTTTGGATTTTATGATAACGTATCATTTTTATACTAAACAAAAGTCTATCAATATAATGAAGAAACTGTACACTAAAAGAGGATTTTTAAGAGACAGAAAGTATATTAAAGTTCTTTAGAGACCATTCCATTGTACCACTAACTGAGAGTGGCAGTGTGATCCGCAGTTGGAAGTGAATATCTAATAACTGTATGCTAATTCTGGCTCCTTCAATGCCGCCCTGTGGATCCTCTAGAGGAAGCAGTTTCACTGTAGTCTTTTCTTTACAGTTTATTATGGGATTATAATAGCTATAATTTACTTCTCTGGATTTTTCTTCTGAACTAAAATAGTTATCTTGATTGGAAGCAGTCCTTTGTGAAATGGAGACTATGGGAAGATTTTTCTTAGGGAATGCAGATTCCTCAACAAGCTGTATCACACTGAATGTGCTCACCCTAACATTTTCATTCAGGGGGAACTGGATTGAAATTTATATTCCAGGAAAGTTAAAATTAAATTTTTTTTCCTATGGGCAGATTCTTTAACAACTGAGCCACTAGAGAAGTCCATGGGCAGTACAAAGGGCAAGAATCTGTGCTTTGCCAAGTAGCACTTTCTCTGTGTGTTTAAGCTTTAGCTGGAACTTGCAGGAACTTAGTGGTGTTCTTTGAGTCTCAGTCTCCTGGGGAATCTAAGAACTATCTTTGGGTGTTCTGTTCTTACTCTTAGAAGTAGACTCCTGAACAGGATCCAAATAGATTAAAAATATACATAAAACAATATTGGGGGTTATCCTAAATGGTGTGGAAAAAATAAAATCAAAAATTAGGAATTTTCTTTCTTGACTCTGGCAGTTACTAACTGCAAAATCTTAGTAAGTCACATATCCTCTGAAATGCCATTTCGATCATTATGTAATGTCCTCCTTTGTCTCTAGCAAATATGATGGCTTTGAAATCTACTCTGTTTGAAATTTATAACTACTCCTTTTTCTCTAGATTAATGGTAGCATGATACATTTTTATCTATCCATTTGTCTAAAATTTGTATGTATCTTTATATTCAAAGTGGGTTTCCTATAGACAATATAGAGTTGGGTCCTATTTTTTATTTGCTCTGACAATCTCTGTCTTTGCACTGATACATTTAGACCATTTACCTTCATAATGACTATTTAGATATATTTAGATTAACATCTACCATATTGGTTGTGCCATGTGTTTAGCCGCTCAGTGGTGTCTGAGTCTTTGTGACCCTTTAGACTGTAGCCCACCAGTCTCCTCTATCCATGAGATTTTTCAGGTAAGAATACTGGAGCAGCTGCCATTTCTCCATCTAGAGGATCTTTCTGACTCAGGGATCGAACCCACATCTCCTATACCTCCTGAATTGCAGGCAGATTCTTTAAACTCTGAGAGACCAGGGAAGCCATATTTGTTACTCTTTTCTATTTGTTGTCCTGTTTCTTTGTTCCTATTTTTCCTCCCATTTTTTTTAACCTTTTGTGGCTTCAATTATTTTATTAGATTCAATTTTCTCTTTCTTCATAGCATGTTAGTTATACATCTTTTTTTTCTCATTTTTTAGTGGTTGCCACAGAGGTTGTAAATGCATTTATAATGAATCATACAACACTGTGAGTGCACTAAAAGCCTCTGACCTGCACACTTTAAAATGGTTAACTTTATCTGATTTTTACCTCAATTAAAAAAAATCAATTGGAATGAAACAGTTAAAAATAGACTCTTATAATAGTCAAGATAAGAGGTGATACTAGCTTACACTATCCTAGGAGCAGAGAAGATGGAGAAATTTGAAAAGATGAGGATTTGGTTAGAAAGGAAAATTGATAAGACTGGTGATGGCTTATGCATGGGAGCACAGGAAGATATAAGTTATTTAAATATAAATATTTCCTTGATTCTCATACAGGTTACTCCCTTCTGGAAAATCTATTATTTTGTAATTTTTCTATTATTTTTATGATTTCAATAAATCATGCATCACAGGAAATTATAGTAGATTGCAGATTTGTTTACTTCGATTCACTCTAAGTTTCCAAAGCATATATTGATCTATTAATTTTGTATCCCCATTGTTTGTCTGAGTGTTTGTTACACACCAGGTGCTCTATGACTTTGGATGAGCAAGAAAGATTACGTATAAACAGTTTTGTTAGTAATGCAAATGCCTGTGAAAGCTTACACATTTCTTAGCCAACATTTTGTTCATGAATATTGAAACTATCAAATGTCTCCAAATTAAAATATAAAATATTGCAGTTATAATTGGTGTTGTCACTATAATATTCTTATTACTAACATTGTATCCATAGATATACCTGAGTTAACTAAATGAGTAAATGCATTAGAAAAGTTCTTTAACATTGTGATGAATTAATGTATGAAATATATTTACACCAAATTTCAATTTTTGGATTTCTCTAAAACAGCCTGATTATTCATTTGCCAGAGGATAAATGGCTTGTTAGAAATGGAAAGCTTTAATATTGTAAATATTTCAACTCTCTTGACATTAATCTGCAAATGTAATCTTAATCAAATCTCAAAATATATTTTTAAAAATAGGCAAAATGATCTTAAATATGTCAGTAAGAATAAATGCAGTGTAATATCTGGGTTAGCAAGATATTTATAAAATTAATTATGTTAAACAGACAAAATAATTTACATGGCCCAGGGCCATAAAAAAATAGGCAGACACATTAATGAAATAGCATAGAAAATATTTAGAAAGACATTAAACATAAATTTAATAGGATGCATGGCAAAACCAATACAATATTGTAAAGTAATTAACCTCCAATTAAAATAAATAAATTTATATTAAAATTTTTTTTAAATAAAGGGAAAGGGCTTCCCTCAAGCCAGGCCAGCATGGGTCAGGCCATTCTTAAAAAAAAAAAAATTTAATTTTATTAGTTAGGTAATGAATTACTCAAAAATGATGCTAGGAAACCCATTCCTTTGTTAAAAAAAAAAATTGCGCATGTCAGATAATGTATTTCACATTTATACTAAAATAAACTAAATATAGTTTATATTTCAAAAAGCATCAAAGAACAAAAGAAATTATAATTAATAATTCCGTTATAGACTTGGCATATAAAAAAGTTTTTAAAACATATCAGTAAAAGCAGAAACCATGGAGAAAATGACAGATTAGATTTTATAGGTAATTTTTTAAATAAATATACAAAACTGTCAAACAGAATAAAAGTGATAAATTTAAGAAAATTATTTCAGCATGTATAAAATAAGATTTGTTTTTCTTTACATTTAAAGTTATCACATATCATTAATAGAAATATTCTGGAGGATAACTTGAAGCTGCATCACAGAAATATCACTAAACTAATAATTTAATTTACAAATATTTTTCCTAAAGAAATTGTCACATAAGGGAAAGTTGATGTGATACACATGTTTTCATCACAGTGTTGTTAAAAGTACCAAAATAAAGCTGGAACAAGCATAAATGTCCAGTAATAGATTTCAGATTACATGAGTTGAATTATTATGTAAACATAAAATGAAATGATAAAGAAATATGAAATATTAGTGTAGACATCTGCGCTTCCCAAGTAGTGCTAGGGGTAAAGAACCCGCCTGCCAGTGCAGGAGATGTAAGAGACATGAGTTCAATCCCCTGACAGTATGGTAACCCACTCCAAGATTCTTGCCTGGAGAATCCCATGGACAGAGGAGTTTATAGGCTATAGATAAGGTTGCAAAGAGTCAGACAGGACTGAAGCAGCTTAGGATGGTTTGACATATATAAAATCCTCACATAATTAATATCAAAAAGCAGATTTCAAAATATATTCTATATGATTACATATGTGTGTACAAGTTTGTGTAGATAGAAAAAATAACTGGAAACATATAGATTGATAGTGAAAAATAAACATGTGCAAGTATATATATACTTATATATATATATACTCATGCATCAATGTGTATGGATGTGGATATAAACAAAGTTAAAGCCTAATGTCATAACTTAAAATGTTAGCCATTATTTTTGAGTGATTTTTTTGTTGTTACTTTTTCTAATATAGAATTCTTGTTCACTTGTAATTTAATCTTTACTATTCAGCTTTGATAATGGGGAGTATATGCTTTTGTTTGTTCATTTGAATTTTAGACTTAGTTCTCTGAAACACTGCATACTCCCCAGATAATGTTAGTATCTGGAAATTTCCATGTAGAAGCCAGTAATCTTGAGTAATCAGTCATCTTTAGCTCTGAACAATACTGGAGGTATAATAAAATGTCTTTTTATTGGTAAAATGGATGGTTTAAGGACGTTGAGATTGGAAATAATAATGATAATGGAGTTCTCAACCTTCCATGAATAGAGTACGAGAATAGAGTTTATGCACTAGGCTATACACTTGAGAGCAACACCTCAGGCTTGATTCAAATGACTACACTTCTGGACACTGACTCAGAATTTTTGTTGCGTGAATCCAACTAGGGATATATAAATCATGGTACTAAAATACTACCATATTTGTTTTGGGAGAACCTTTCATGCAAGGAGCTCTAAGTGCATTTTAAGTGTAACAGAACCAGAAACCATCGTGGAGATTACAGAACAAGTAGCAAGAAAATAAATTTATGAATAGCAGCATGTAACTAGGTGATAGAAATCAAATAAAGAATTTTTTTCATTGTAACCTAATTTTTTTCATTGTAAGAGGTTGTAAGGAAAATACCTAAAGTAATAATGCTCATCAAAAAGACAAATTGGTTGTGAATATCCAGAAAGATGTATCTCACTTTGCAAATATTATGGTTTGTCCTCACACTCATATGCAAATAATTTTTAAGCAGAAGAGATGCATTTTTTTTGAGATGGTTTGTGATTTTTTAATCAAATTTATTTATTTTAATTGGAGGCTAATTACTTTAAAATATTGTAGTGGTTTATGCCATATTGACATGAATCAGCCATGGGTGTACATGAGTTCCCCATCCTGAACCCCGCCTGCCACCTCCCTCCCTATCCCATCCCTCAGAGTCATCCCAGTGCACCAGCCCTGAGCATCCTGTCTTGTTCATTGAACCTGGACTGGCAATCTATTTCACATATGATAATATACATGTTTCAATGCTATTCTCTCGAGTCATCCCACCCTCACCTTCTCCCACAGAATCCAAAAGGCTGTTCTTTATTTCTGTGTCTCACATATAGGGTCATTGTTACCACCTTTCTAAATTCCATATATATGCATTAGTATACTATGTTGGTGTTTTACTTTCTGACTTACTTCACTCTGAATAATAGGCCCCAGTTTCATCCACTTCATTAGAACTGATTCAAATGCATTCTTTTTAACAGCTGAGTAATATTCTGTTGTGTACATGCACCACAGCTCAGCTTTCTTATCCATTTGTCTCTTGATGGAAATATAAGTTGCTTCTATGTCCTGGCTATTGTAAACAGTGCTGTGATGAACATTGGAGTACAAGTGTCTCTTTCTATTCTGATTTGGAGCAGATGCATTTTAAGTGACTGTATATGGAGTTAAATATTTGTCAATATATAAAAAGGAGTCTCCAAGTCAGGCTTCAACAGTATGTGAACCATGAACTTCCAGATGTTCAAGGTGGATTTACAAACGGCAGAGGAACCAGAGATCAAATGGCCAATGTCCACTGGATCACTGAAAAAGCAAGCAAGTTCCAGAAAAACATCTACTTCTGCTTCACTGACTATGCAAAAGCCTTTGACTGTGTGAATCACAACAAACTGGAAAATTTTTCAAGATGTGGGAATACTAGACTACCTTACCTAACTCCCGGGAAAGCTGTATGCAGGTCAGGAAGCAACAGTTAGAAATGGACATGGAACAATAGACTGGTTCCAAATGGGGAAAGGAGTGCATCAAGTAAGGCTGTCATCCTGCTTATTTAACTTATATGCACAGTACATCATGTGAAATGCTGGGCTGGATGAAGCACAAGCTAGAATCAAAATTGCCAGGAGAAATATCAATAACCTTAGATATACAGATGACACCACCCTTATGGCAGAAAGCAAAGAAGAACTAAAGAGCCTCTTGATGAAAATGAAAGAGAAGAGTGAAAAAGTTGGCTTAAAACTCAACATTCAAAAACTAAGATCAAGGTCCCATCACTTCATGGGAAATAGATGGGGAAACAATGGAAACAGTGGCATACTTTCTCAACTTTCAGAAAACGAAGATCATGGTCTCTGGTCCCATCACTTCATGGGAAATAGGTGGGAAAACAGTGTAAACAGTGTCAGACTTTATTTTTTGGGGCTCCAAAATCACTGCAGATGGTGATTGCAGCCATGAAATTAAAAGACACTTACTCCTTGGAAGAAAAGTTATAACCAACCTAGATAGCATATTCAAAAGCAGANAAGCAAAGAGTTGACTCATTAGAAAGACTCTGATGCTGGGAGGGATTGGGGGCAGGAGGAGAAGGGGACGACAGAGAATGAGATGGCTGGATGGCATCACCAACTCGATGGACAAGAGTTTGGGTGAACTCTGGGAGTTGGTGATGGACAGTGAGGCCGGGCATACTGCAATTCATGGGGTCGCAAAGAGTTGGACCCAACTGAGCGACTGAACTGAACTGAACTGATAATTCAATAAAAGATAAAAACCAAATGAAATATTTTAAAAAGAGCTTGATACAAATACCAAATGTAAACAAAAATGGAAGGAAAACTATTTGTCTGGAAAGAAACACAAAGAGAAATATTATATCAATGACAAAAATTGCTAATAACTGGTGGGGGTTAATGTACATTAAAAAGAATGAAGCAAAGCATAAAATGAAGAGCATAATGTTTAAAGAAGTATTTATTGCAGGAAAGCAAGGGTTTTTTTTCTACCATTAAAAAAAACAAAGGGTAACTCACAGATTAACAGATTAGAGAAAAATAAACAAACTGAATGTTTCAATAGATACCAAAAAGCCATTCAAAAATGTTCAATAGAAACATATAGAAAAATAAAAATGAATTGGACAGACAGAAATGTATTACTAGACTTCCTGATATATATACAAAAATCTAACATGTTCTTTCTATAAATTAGCAAATTATTATAATTTATAGCAGAGTGTATCAAGGTTGCTGGACATGAGGCCCATTAACATGAGTTGATTGAAAATCTATACACAACTAAATGTAGGAAAATATAATCTGAAATAATAGACTTTTAATAGTAATAAAAATATAGGATATCTAATGTTTCATTTAACCCAGCACACAATGTTTCTCTAAAATCTAAATTTAACATTGTCCGTATTCTTGCATAGAAAGTCCTAGTATTTAAGCATGTCTGTTTTCCCTAAATTAATCTACAGATTCAATGCAGTTCTAATAAAAATATACAACTATTAAATTTATTGGAAACTATAGAGATACTTTCAATAATGTAAAGCAAGTGACATGGTCATGAAAAGAATTTCTTAACATTATAAAATACTATATGTGTGTCTATATATTTTCTGTAAATGGGTCTAACAGAGCTCTGTAAACTAATCCTGAGTCTGAAATCAATGGTTAAATGGCCCCAAAATAATAACTTTGATTAAGAACAAAGACGGGCTGTATTTCACAGGTATCTGCCCTTTACCTATCCTGTTCAGTCTTTTTCTTTCTTCACTAATGGCTTGGTTGAAGACATTACATGGTGACATATTGTCAAATTCACCTCTGGTGTATCGTTGTGATTGTTAGGTCATATGCCATACCACAGAGCCCAGATCCAAAATGCTTTTGACAGGGTTGAACAAGAGGTTATAGTTGCCTTTAAAAGTAACATGGAAAATGAAAAATTATATATCTGAGACTAAAATTGTAAGCAAAAATGTAGAGTAGGGCAATGTGATGTCTTTTCCAGAGTCTCCCACTCTCCAGGTTGGGAGCAGATATCATCTTAGAGACCGTTTCTCATCATTCTGCATACGGGTCACCATACTGATTTCCCAAGGAGACAAGGCACAATGAAAGTTCTAGTCAGTTATGCACACCTTACTGATGATTTTTGCTACTTTTTCTTTCTATAGGTAACTGAGGCACAACTAAATTAAGAAAAAAATAAAAGTATTATTTATCATGTTCTCTCTTGGAAAAAAATCTCAGAATCATCCTTAAATGCCACTTCCTGTCTGTGTCACATTATATCCCCTTCTGAAGGACTTAATGAGGCCCAAACCCAAGAGATAAAAAGGAAGAGTGAGGGGAAAAAAAAAAGGTGGAAGACTGAAAAATCAAGCTTACAAATACCTTAAGCCCTTTTGAACTGAACCAAATAAAGCTTCAAGTTTGTCTTTCCTTCCCTCTCACAAAATCTCTTAGCTTCTGGCACATTCACTTATCTCCTTTGTTTCTGAGATTGTTTCATCGTTTCTACTTGTTCATCAGGAAAACAAAAGGAAACAGCTGACCTGCATCCTTACACTGGGATTTCTGGAGGTCTGCTTGTTGAATTTTGCTAGACAGCAGATCATTTGCCAGCTTCCAGGGGCTAGTTAAACACTGATCTCTTTTCCTTGCCGGAAATTGCTGTTTGGGAGACATTTTAATGAGACCAGGTCACTATTAGCATTCATTTTTAGAATAATATTTAGTAGTCATTTACAGATAGTGATTTCTCAGCTACTTACCAAATGTGGAGGTTCAGCCCTGGTTGCGTCCTTGAAGCAGCGTTTTTGACTTCTAACAGCACAAAATATTACTACATTTTTAATTCCAAGCAGGCCTGTTGCTGCAAATTGAAGATTCTGTTGCCTTCTCTGCAAATATGAGCACTACACTCCTGGCTTGGTGATGCTTCGTGTGGTTTATTAAACACTGCTTTAGAAAGTAGATAAACACAAGGGGGATATCATATTAAGCAAAGTGTAATTCATTCCCACCTTACTCTAAGTATATTCAATTAAATGGCTTTAGACTGAGATAATGCCGTTTAAAATTTCAGGAAGTAATTTGTTCAACCATTGGAAAGACTTTAAGCGTTTGCAAAGCAATATTTGCCTTACCTTTCTAGGCTCCCAAACCAAGCTCAGAGAGAAAGTAGGCTTGCCAGTAATATATAGGATATATTTGGCCCCTGTTATTCATGATCTGATAACAAATTCGTAAAAAAAAAAAAAAAAAAAGCTCAGATGTCTCATTTTAATAATGGTTATTCAAGAAAGGGGAGCAAGGTCTGTGCAAACTTCAAACTTTCATCATGTAGGTAAGAGTGATATTTTAAGGTTCCTTGCATGCAAAATAGTTTAAAAAAATTAACTCATTTCTATGAATTTTAAAGTTCTAATTATACATGCCTAGGCACTAAATATTATGAGAGTGGCATGTCTGGAAGCCATTATCCAAACTCTGAATAAAAATTAGTATTTAATGTTCAACCCTATGCTTTGCAAAGCCAAGAAACCCTGGCTTTGCAAGGTGACTTGTCACCTTGTCAAGATCTCTTATCTTGGGAATTTAACTTAACCTTTGTGTACCTTTATTAACTCAACTATAAAATGTCAACAATATTATATAATATTATTCACTAGTATTGTGGTGAATATTAGCTAAATTTCTACACATAAAGTCCAAAGCACAGTGTCTCTGGTCCATAATATGTTTTTGAAAAGTGTAAGTTCCATTCTAGGAAGGATTGCTATAGGAAAAGATCATCTGAAAAATATATGTCTTTTTCATTTTGGTAGACCCACAGTAGTATCCTGTTTTATGTTATTGAATACCTATTGCCAATTCATTCTTGTGTTAAATGAGAAGTAGTTTTCTGTTTTTCAGATAGGAGAAAATTGCAAATCGATTTGTTTTCGTTCTAGTTATGGTTGTGTTGGCTGTGGTTCATGTTGTTGTTGTTGTTGTTGTTGTTGTTCTTTTCCCAGATAGCCAGGAAGCTCCAAAATTATGCTACTGCTGCTGCTAAGTTGCTTCAGTGGTGTCTGACTCTGTGTGACCCCATAGACGGCAACCAACCAGGCTCCTCTGTCCCTGGGATTCTCCAGGCAAGAATACTAGAGTGGGTTGCCATTTCCTTCTCCAATGCATGCATACATGCTAAGTCGCTTCAGTCACGTCCAACTCTGTGCGACCCCATGGACAGCAGCCCACCAGGCTCCTCTGTCCACAGGATTTTCTAGGCAAGAGTACTGGAGTGGGTTGCCATTTTCTTGTCACAGCCCACGGTCTTATTCTTATTATTTGCATCTTTTCTTTTTCAAAAAACATTTGTTCTTCCTCCTGGGTTGTATTTAAGCATTAATTTTTATAACCTACTTCACATCCTTTCTTTTTCTTTTTTTTTCCTTTCTAACTTTAATCTTATCATTGGAAGTGGTCTGATTTATAACTATTGAAATACATTTGCTTACTCATAGGGAATGGAGTTTTCCTTGGTGGCTCAGTGGTAAAGAAACTGTCTGCCAAGCAATAGATGTGGATTTGATCCCTCAGTTGGGAAGATGTTCTGGAGAAGGAAAGGACAACCCACTCCAGTATTCTTGCCTGGGATATCTCATGAACAGAGAAGCCTGGGGGCTGCAGTCCACGGGGTCACAAAAGAGTTGGAAACAACTTAGCAGTTAAACAACAATAAAACAAAATATGGAATGGAAGTCCTAATGGGAAGAGAAATAGAAGAGGAAAAAATGCTCTACTATGTAATATTAGCTGCCCACTGTATAAGAGCCATAGCTGGTCAATACTGGGGGGGAAACAGGCATGAATCCTGAGTCATTGTATTCTGAAACCTAGATGACAGTCCACGTGCTGCTTGACATCTGTAAACTTCACAGGGCCTCAAAGATCCAGGCGTGAGTCTTACTGCTCTCTCCAGGTGTGCCCCACCCCACAGGAAAGTTCCTCCACATTGCACAATGTACCAGCTGCAACCAATGGATTTCAGCTCCCCAACAGTGTGAGAAATTATTCAATAAATTGACCACATCTTTGTGCAGGTTCTAAGAATTACTTGACCCTCTTGTCACTACAAAGCCTGCCTCATGAAATTCCAAGTGCAGCTCACTTGGCCCTCCCCGGTATCTGGTGTCCTCCTCCCCAAAGCCATGCGATCATGTGACAAATAAAGCAACGTCCATCTCATCTCTCCAAGGTCAGGTGTCATGCATTTAGCTGGCTGTACTATTTAGGACAAACATCAGTGGGATGAAAGAAGGTAGGCAGAAAGGTAATGAATACCGGTGGGTTGGATTAGGGGTAAAATGTGAACCGAGGGAGGCAAAAATTCTGATATTCTTATGTGGCATTTTATAATCTGTTTCAGGCAAATCTAAGTTTTGATGAGGCAAAAAGCTCACTTTATTATATGCTCTACTAGTTTGGAAGTTATGGTATAAATTTTTATTACTTAGTGATACCAGACCACCTGACCTGCCTCGTGAGAAATCTGTTTGCTGGTCAAGAAGCAACAGTTAGAAATGGACATGAAACAACAGTTCAAATCCAGAAAGGAGTATACCAAGGCTGCCTATTGTCACCCTGCTTATTCAACTATATGCAGAATACATCATGGGAAATGCCAGACTGGATGAGGCACAAGCTAGAATCAAGATTTCCAGGAGAAATATCAATAACCTCAGGTAAGCAGATGACACCACCCTTATGGCAGAAAGTGAAGAAGAACTAAAGAGCCTCTTGATGAAAGTGATAGAGGAATGTGAAACAGTTGGTTTAAAACTCAGCATTCAGAAAACTAAGATAAGATCATGGCATCTGGTCCCATCACTTCACAGCAACTAGATGGGGAAACAATGGAAATAGTGGCAGACTTTATTTTCGGGGTCTCCAAAAACACTGTAAATGGTCATTGCAGCCATGAAATTAAAAGACGCTTCCTCCTTGGAAGAAAAGCTATGATCAAGTTAGACAGCGTATTAAAAAGCAGAGACATTACTTTGCCAACAAAGGTCCATCTAGTCAAGGCTATGGTTTTTCCAGTAGTCATGTATGGATGTAAGAGTTGGACTATGAAGAAAACAGAGTGCTGAAGAATTGATGCTTTGAACTGTAGTTTTGGAGAAGACTCTTGAGAGTCCCTTGGACTGCTAGGAGATCCAGCCAGTCCATCCTTAAGGAAATCAGTCCTGAATATTCATTTGGAAGGACTGATATTGAAGTTGAAACTCCAATACTTTGGCCACCTGATGTGAAGAACTGACTCATTTGAAAAGACCCTGATGCTGGGAAAGATTGAAGGCAGGAAGAGAAGCGGACAGCAGAGGATGAGATGGTTGGATGGCATCACCAACTCAATGGACATGAGTTTGAGAAGCTCTGGGAGTTGGGCACAGACAGAGAAGGCTGACATGCAGCAGTCCATGGGGTTGCAAGGAGTCGGAAACAACTGAACAACTGAACTGAACTGAGTAACTATTTTTAAGTTTGAATGTACATAGGTCATTTGTGATCTAGATTTTATTCCCATTTTCTAGGAAAAATAAGAAATGCTATCATTTCATCAAATTTATGTAAAAATGTGTTATGTCTATTTTATTTATATGCAAAATATGTTTTATATATGTGATATAATTTATGAACAATATATAAGTTCGGTGTAACATATGTAATTAGGTCATAAATAATTGTGACTTCTTTTTAATTCATTACTCACACCTCTTCTTTTCCACTTTCCTCTCAAGTCTACTGGGTGCTTCATTCTCTGACTCCTACAGACTCATTGAACTCTGAGCCACATCTCCTATTTACTGCCATGGACCAGCAGTTGTCTGATAATTTAGCACCCACTCACAAAGGAGAGTCTCCATTATGCTTATTGATCCAAAAGATATTTTTGTTATTTTTATTATTCTTATCATAGTTTTTTGCAGAACTTTATTGCTTCATCCTTTCCAGTTACTATTATAATTGATCCTGAAGTGTTTATTTTGGTTGGTTTCTAACATAGAAACCTGATCTTGTAGAAATTTTGTTGTTCATTTGCTCAGTCATGTATGACTCTTTACAATCCCCTGGACTGTAGCCCACCTGGCTCCTCTGTCCATGGGACTTCCCAGGCAAGAATACTGGAGTGGCCTGCCATTTCCTTCTGTAGGGAATCTTCCCAACCCAGGGATTGAACCCATGTCTTCTGCATTGGGAGGTAGATTCTTTACCACTGAACCATCAAGGAATCCCTAATCCTGTAGAATATAATGAAGCAGTCTTAAGCAGAAAGCAACACTGGACTAAAAAAAATTTTTTTGTGATAACCCTGATTGGGATAGTGTCATTCGTAAACAAGGAATCAATCATTCATCTAACGAATGCCTACGTATCATCTCTTATGGGCCAATTTCCTTTCTAAGGATTAGGGAGAATACAGAGAAGCTCCAAAAGATGATTAATACTCAGTCCCATACTCCAGTGATCCCATAGTCTGCCTGAGGAATAGATACATATGTGTCCTTCTATTGCACCATGATTAATACTATAATAGATGTGCATACTGGTTGTTATTTGTGTGTTCTGATGATGTGAGAATAAGTGATTATATCTAGCTGGGTGGAAGAAAGTTGGAAAAAGCTTCACAGTGAAGTGAATCTTCAAATTGGACCTTGAAGAGTTAATAAGATTTAGCCAAGCAAGGAGAAGAATTAAGGATGACTCTGTGGATCACAACAAACTACGGAAAATTCTTAAAGACATGAGACTACCAGACCACCTGACCTGCCTCCTGAGAAATCTGTATGCAGGTCAAGAAGAAACAGTTAGAATTGGACATGAAACAACAAACTGGTTCCAAATCTGGAAAGGAGTACATCAAGGCTGCTTATTGTCACCCTGCTTATTTAACTTATATGCAAGATGCATCAGACAAAATGCCAGGCTGGATGAAGCACAAGCTGGAATAAAGATTGCCAGGAGAAATATCAATAACCTCAGATATGCAAATGACACCACCTTTATGGCAGAAGTGAAGAACTAAAGAGCCTCTTGATGAAAGTGAAAGAGGAGAGCGGAAAAGTTGGCTTAAAGCTCAACATTCAAAAAACTAATATAATGTCATCTGTCCCATCACTTCATGGCAAATAGATGAGGAAATAAAGGAAACAGTGACAGATTTTATTTTGGGGGGGCTCCAAAATCACTGTAGACTGTGACTATAGCCTTGAAATTAAAAGACACCTGCTCCTTGGAAGTAAAGCTATGACCAACCTAGACAGCATATTAAAAAGCAGAGACATTATTTTGCCAACAAAAGTCCGTCTCGTCAAAACTATGGTTTTTCCAGTAGTCATGTTTGAATGTAAAGGCTGGATTATAATGAAATTAGAGTGTCAAAGAATTAATGCTTTTGAACTGTGGTGTTGGAGAAGACTCTTGAGAGTCCCTTGCACTCAAGCAGATCCAATAAGTCCATCCTTAAGGAGATCAGTCCTGAATATTCATTGAAGGACTGATGCTGAAGCTAAAACTCCAATCCTTTGGCCTGATGCAAAAAACTGACCCATTGGAAAAGACCCTGATGCTGGCCAAGATTGAAGGTGGGAGAAGGAGCTGACAGAGGATGAAATGGTTGGATGGCATCACTGCCTTGATGGACGTGAGTTTGAGTAAGCTCTGGGAGTTGGTGATGGACAGCGAAGCCTGGTGTGCTGCAGTCCATGGGGTCTCAAAGAATTGGACAGGACTGAGAGACTGAACTGAATTGAACTGAAAGGGAAAGAGAAGCCAAGCAGAGGCAAAGGGTGTGGTGAGCATTCATTCATTCATCCATTTACCAATTGGCTAATCAGCTGATTTATTCAATAAACAGGAATCTAGGACTTACATTGGACTAAATATTGTACAAGGCACCTATAGAGAACTTGCTCCAATGGCTCAGACCATAAAGCATCTGCCTGCAATGCAGGACACCGGGGTTCAATCTCTGAGGCATGAAGGTCCCCTGGAGAAAGAAGTGGCAACCCACTCCAGTACTCTTGCCTGGAAAATTCCATGGACAGAGGAGCCTGGTTAGGCTACAATCACAAAGAGGTGGACACGACTTAAGGATTTCACTTTCACCTATAGAGAAACAAACCCTGCTGTGAGGAATACCACAGGACATGGAGAGGGGAATCATGAAACATTCAAGGTGCGGCCCACTACCTGGAAGGATGCTGGCAAGCACAGAACTGCCAGGTGCCTATGTCATAGTCAAGCATCTCCTGGAGCATTACTAGTTTCGAAAATTGCTTTTGCTGATAATGAAAATAAAGCCAAAGCTCAGAAGAGTCTAACAAAAATCATCTTTCCAAACACTTACTTCCCAAGGCCTCTATTTTTACCTCCTACCTCTTGCCCACATTAAAAGTGCATTTCATTTGTCCTAAATTCATCTCATTCTCCCTATTTCTCAGAAGTGCTTTCAGTCATTCCACTTCACAGCCCTCTACACAGTCATTTGCTGCTGGCGTCACATTCACCTTCAATCCTGAGTGACAGATTTGGGAAAGAACCCAATTAGAACCCAGCTAATGAGTCCTCCACGGACTCCCCTAATAGCCAAATGACTGTTTATTTTCATCTTTTGAATTAAGAAAGAGACTGCAATTCGAGGAAGAGTTTAGAATAAAGAAGCACTAATTGAATCCGAGAAACACCTGTGCTCCTCAACCTATATGTATTTATGTCCTTTAATCTGATGTCTAAAAGGTGCAAAGTTTTTTAAACATGCTAATTATGTGCTATAAGGAAAGCAGACTCTCAATAAAAGCTACAAATTAACAGCATCGAGGGAAAAAAAGACATCAGGGAACAAAGGCATTTTATAGTCTTTTACCCTGGAGTACTTTTTAAATGAAAATACCAAATGAAATAGTCTTTAAAACTGTATTTATTATGATTCTATAATATGATTCTATAATAATAGTGAGATATATTCATCAGATGTTATTTGCAAATATTCACATATTTGAGTGAAAAAGCATTACTCAGTAAGTGAAAAACCCTGAGTTGTCATTACAAAGTCATAAAGAGTGTCTATGGTGTGACTTTTTTTCTTTTACAGTTGGAGAAACAGCTGGTAGAGGCTACATTTNCTTTATGTATCTCCAGGAGCTAGCTAACACACAGTCTGGTTTATGGTTAGGAATTAAATAAAAATGTGTTAAATGAATGATTATAAAGATGACGGCATGTTGATACCCTGACAATATCTACTTTACAAATTTAAGTATTTTTTAATATTAGATATAATCAGTATGATTGTAGAAAGACAAGGAATTGGCTATGAACATTATGTGTCCATGTATCCATTTAATCACATTACAATTAATATTTTACAATCTGAAAAGAATTAGAGGTATCAGTGAATAAATTAATAATCATGAAGTTCTTTAGATGAGTGAGAAAGAAATGGAAAATTATTCCTATTTTCAGTATCTATTCTGTCTGGTCACTGCCCCTAGATTAGCTATTTCAGAGACTGCCATTCATTTAAACTTCATAATAACCCATCAAAGTGAGGGTTATCAGTTGCCCAGAGGGGGCAATGTCCCTCCTGAAGCTCTGCTTCCTACTGTATACATACTTTTTTTTTTTAACTGCACTGCCAGGTATGTGGGATCTTACTTCCTAAGATCAAATATGCACCCCCTGCATTGGAAACACAGTCTTAACCACTGGACCACCAGGGAAGTCCCTATACATATTATTTTTAAAAATCATCCTCATTTTTATACCTTTGGCAATGCAAAGGAATTCTTTGTGGGTAATATATTCTTAGAAAGTATGTTCTGTCTTCCTTTGACATTAGTAATGAAGCTGAATTCTAATTGCATGAAAATTTAAACTGTTTGAATTCACATAAGTCTTTTGAATAGGAATGTAGAATCTTAGTAGTTTTATAAGATTGAAAAGCAAGAGATCTTTTTTTTTTTCTGGTTTAAATACTGGCTTGGAATGTCTCTAGATTTTTTTTTTTTTAAGCTAACTTTATCACTATTGCAGACAAAACTATCTTAAATAAAATATATAATCGAACAGTTTTAGTGAGGCTAAGAATTCAAGTTTCTCAACTGTCAATCAAAACAGATTTGAGATGGATTGTTGGGATCCAAATGCGTTAGATTCACCCAATCTGTCCCACGTATTCTGATGGGAGAAAGTGAAAAATAGTGCCAAGGATAGCAAGTCACTCTATGGTAAGCTAGCTCTATAGACTGAATAAAGTCTCCAAATTATATTTAATTATTCAGAGAAAAGAACGTTGTACTAGGCATGAAGAAGCTGAGTTATTAAAACTGCATCTACTACTCTCATGTTGCTTGGTGTCCACAGTATTTTTTCTCCCTGAGATCTCTGAGTTCAGACTCCACGTACCTTTATGCTGGGCCCAGCACAGACTTTTTAAGGAGTGCAGTTGATTTGAACAGTCTAACGATGAGACATATATATGGAAACCTTACCTCCTCTAAGGCATAGAATTAACTTAAATAAAGTTTAACTTATCTAAGTTTACCATTGTTTCAGGTTGGGTATTATCACTTTAGAGTATATCTCCCACAACACATATTTAGGGGAGAAAAACAAAACAAAAGATATTCAAAGGGCTATAATCAGACACATGAAACAGAATTTCAGGCAGAAAAGGAGAAGGAAGGAAAACTAGTGAGCACTAAATTCACCAAAATACATGTATATGTATTTGTATATAGAAGCTTCTCTCTCATTAGAAAGCTTTCATAAGCTTCTTATCCTTATCCCTCAGAGAGCTGACAGAATGAAGACCATAATCACAGAAAACTGATCAAACTGATCACAAGGACCACAGTCTTGTCAATGAAACTATGAGCCATTCCATGTAAGGCCACCCAAGATGGACAGGTCATGGTGGAGATTTCTGACAAAATGTGGTCCACTGAGAAGGGAATGGCCAATCACTTTAGTATTCTTCCCTTGAGAACTTCATGAACAGTATGAAAAGATGAAAAAGATATGACACTGAAAGATGAACTCCTCAGGTTGGTAGGTGCCCAATATGCTACTAGAGAAAAATGTAGAAATAACTACAGAAAGTATGAAAAGATGGAGTCAAAGCAAAAGGAAAAATAAAAGCCCAGTTGTGTATGTGACTGGTAATGGAATTAAAGTCCAGTGCTGTAAAGAACAATATTTCATAGGAATCTGGAATGTTTGGTCCATAAATCAAGGTAAATTGGAAGTGGTCAAACAGGAGATGGCAAGAGTGAACATCTATATTTTAAGAATCAGTGAACTAAAATGGAGTGGAAGGGGTGAATTTAACTCAGAAGACCATTATATCAACTACTGTGGGTAAGAATCCCTCAGAAGAAATAGAGTAGCCCCCATAGTCAACAGAAGAGTCAGAAATGCAGTATTAGGTGCAATCTCAAAAATGACAGAATGATCTCTGTTCATTTCCAAGGCAAACCATTAAATATCTCAGAAATCCAAGTCTATGCTCCAACCAGTGATGCTGAAGGAGCTGAAGTTGAACAATTCTATGAAGACCTACAAGACCTTCTAGAATTAACACTCAAAAAAGATGTCATTTTCATCATAGGGGACTGAAATTCAAAAGTAGGAAGTCAAAAATACCTAGAGTAATAAGAAAATTTGGCCTTGGAGTATAAAATGAAGCAGGCCAAAAGCTAAGAGAGTTTTGCCAAGAGAATGCACTAGTCATAGCAAACACCCTCTTTCAACAACACAAGAGAGGACTCTACACATGGACATCACCAGATGGTCAACACTGAAATCATATTGATTATATTCTTTGCAGCCAAAGATGGAGAAGCTCTACACAGTCAGCAAAAATGAGACCAGGATTTGACTGTGACATGACTCCTTAGTGTCAAATTCAGACTGAAATTGAAGAAAGTAGGGAAAACCACTAGACCATTCAGGTATGACCTAAATCAAATCCCTTACAATTACACTGTGGAAGTGACAAATAGATTCAAGGGATTAGATCTGATAGAGAGACTGACAAACCATAGACAGAGGTTCATGACATTCTACAGGAGGCAAGGATCAAGACCATCTACAAGGAAAAGAAATGCAAAAAAGCAAAATGGTTGCCAGAGGAGGCTTTACAAATAGCTGAGAAAAGAAAGAAGCTAAAGGCAAAGGAGAAAAGGAAAGATATAAGCATCTGAAGGCAGAGTTCCAAAGAATAGTAAGAAGATATAAGAAAACCTTCCTCAGTGATCAATGTAAAGAAATAAAGGTAAACAATAGAATGGGAAAGACTAGAGATCTCTTCAAGAAAATTAGAGATCCCAAGGGAACATTTCATGTAAAGATGGGCACAATAAAGGCCAGAAATGGTATGGACCTAACAGAAGAAGAAAATATTAAGAAGAGGTGGCAAGAATATACAGAAGAACTATACAAAAAAAAATAATAATAATTTTTATGTCCCAGAAAGCAACGATAGTGTGATCACTCACCTAGTCAGACATCCTAGAATGTGAAGTCAAGTGGGCCTTAGGAAGCATCACTATGAACTAAAGTAGTAGAGGTGATGGAATTCCAGTTGAGCTATTTCAAATCCTAAAAGATAATGCTGTGAAAATGCTGTACTCAATATGCCTGCAAACTTGGAAAACTCAACAATGGCCACAGGACTGGAAAGGGTCAGTTTTCATTCAAATTACAAAGAAAGGCAGTGGCAAAGGATACTCAAACTACCACACAATTGTACTCATCTCACACGCTAGCAAAGCAATGCTCAAAATTCTTCAAGCTGGGCTTTAACAATAGGTGAACCACGAACTTCCAGATGTTCAAGCTGGATTTACAAAAGGCAGAAGAATAGAGATCAAAGAGCCAACATCCGTTGGATCATCGAAAAAGCAAGAGAATTCCAGAAAAATATCTATTTCTGCTTTATTGACTATGCCAAAGCCTTTGACTATGTGGATCACAACAAACTGTAGAAAATTCTTCAAGAGATGGGAATACCTGACCTGCCCCCTGAGAAATCTGTATGCATGTCAGTAAACAACAATTAGAACTGGACATGGAAAAACAGACTGATTCCAAATCAGGAAAGGAGTACATCAAGGCTGTATATTGTCTCCCTGCTTAATTAATTAATTAATTTACTTATTTCACTTTATTTCACTTAACAATACTCTATTGGCTTTGCCATACTTAACTTATATGCAAAGTACATCATGAGAAACACCAGTCTAGGTGAAGCCCAAGCTGGAATCAAGATTGCTGGGAGAAATAACAATAACCTCAGATATGCAGATGACACCACCGTTATGGCAGAAAGCAGAAAAGAAC
Source organism: Neotragus pygmaeus (assembly GCA_006410875.1). Lineage (NCBI taxonomy): Eukaryota > Metazoa > Chordata > Mammalia > Artiodactyla > Bovidae > Neotragus > Neotragus pygmaeus. The sequence goes on along the minus strand of SJYV01048715.1, from coordinate 156,852 downwards.
TAAAGAGCCTCTTGATGAAAGTGAAAGAGGAAAGTGAAAAAGTTGGGTTAAAACTCAACATTCAGAAAGCTAAGATCATGGCATCTGGTCCCATCACTTCATGGCAAATAGATGGGGAAACAGTGAAAACAGTGGCTGACTTTATTTTGGGAGGCTCGAAAATCACTGCAGATGGTGACTACAGCCATGAAATTAAGAGGCTTACTCCTTGGAAGAAAAGCTATGACCAACCTAGACAGCATATTAAATAGCAGAGATATTACTTTGTCAACAAAGATCCATCTAGTCAAAGTTATGTTTTTTCCAGTAGTCATGTATGGATATGAGAGTTGGACTGTAAAGAAAGCTGAGTGCCCAGGAATTAATGCTTTTGAACTGTGGTGTTGGAGAAGACTCTTGAGAGGCCCTTGGACTGCAAGGAGATCCAACCAGTTCATTCTAAAGGAAATCAGTCCTGAATATTCATCAGAAGGACTGATGCTGAAGCAGAAACTCCAATCCTTTGGGCACCTGATGCAAAGGACTGAATCATTTTCAAAGACCCTGATTATGGGAAAGATTGAAGGCAGTAGGAGGAGATGACAGAAGATGTGATGGTTGGATGGCATAACCGATTAGATCAACATGAGTTTGAGTAAGCTCCAGGAATTGGTGATGGACAGGGATGCCTGGCATGCTGCAGTCCATGGGGTCACAAAGAGTCAGTCACAACTGAGCAACTGAACTGAAGTAATACAGAAATATACATAGACAAATATACACATATTTATAATATATATAAAGAATTGATATATGATTTTTTTCTACCACTAGCTCATTGTTATGTAATTGATAAATAAATTCTGAGATGCTTTCAGTTCTTCAAGGGCAGGCATTTCATGAAATGTCCTCACTGATGTATCTATATCACTTAGTATCATAATTGATGTCTAAGAGATATTCAACAAGTATCATAACACAGAAGAACAATACATATCATAAAGATCTTCTACTACTAGTCTGATTTATTTCAACAAAACCAAGAAGTATATGTGATACCAAAACATTTCAAAAATCTAGTTTAGAGTATTAGCATTACTGGTCTCAATTCTTCACATCCTTTTGTCTACATACCAATCATGGCCTCATTCTGTGCAGAATATACTTTTCTTAATTATAAAAGAAACAATTCATCAGGAAGACACAACAATTACAAATGAATATGTGCCTAATATCAGACTCCAAAAATATCTAAAGCAAAGCAATAATTTTAAGAAGTGGAATAAACAATTTCACAATCAAAGAAAGATATTTTAACACCCTCCTGTAAGCAATTGTTAAAACAACCAGACCAAAACCAAAAATGAAACATATCTGGACAACACTGTCAATCTCTTTGATTTAATTGATGTATGTAGAAGATTTCATTCAACTTCAGGCAAATGCACATTATTTTCAATTGTTTATGGTACATTTTCCAAAAGAGACCATTTACTAAGCCAGAAAAAAAGTCAAGACATTTAAATAGATTGAAATATAGAGAATATACTATCTGACCAGAGAGGAACTAAATTAAAAGTTCATTGAAATAAGCTAGCTAGGTCAGCCTCAACATTTTAAATTAAAATCATTGTAAGTAAGTCATGAATCAAAAAAATTAATAATAATTAGAGATATTTCTAACTGAATGATAGCACAAGACAGTTTCTCTGGGATGCAGCTAAAACTGTGCATAGAGGGGAACATAATTTTACATTCTTACATTAGAAGAGAGCATATATTTAAAACTAGTGGATTCAGTTTTCACATTTCATAGATCACAGTGAAAAAAGAAAAGTAAACCCAAGTGAGGCCAGTGTAAATAAAAGATACTGAAATAAGATAATAACTTTTTGAAAAAATTAAAATAAGGACAGAATTAAAAATTTAACAAATCCCAAAATTGGCTCTTTGAAATGATCAACTAAAATGACCAACTCCTAACTAACTTGATTAAACAAGAGAAAAGGTGAGAAGTGAGAGAAAGAAAAGGTAAAAAGAAGAAAAGAAAAGGTGAGAGAGGAAAAGGGAGAGACCACATAAACAAAAATCACAATATCAGGAATTAAAGTGAGCTTATTAAATACAGATTTCAGAGGTTTTAAAAGTATATTGAGTAAGGAAGATCACAAGCAACTTTAAGCTGATAAATATGGTGAAATAAATTTTATCAAAATTCATGTAAGATGTGGCAAAATCTGGCTAGTCTTACGAGTATTAAATAAATTGAATTCAGAATCAGAAAATTTTCCAAAAAGTTCTCCAAGCTCATGTAATTTCATTGTTGGTTTACATTAAACTAAAAGAAAATAACAATAATTGTATGCAAATATTTTAGCAAAAAAAGAAAGAAAAGAAAAGGAAGGAGATGGCATGATCCTAATACCAAACCTCGGCAAAGACATACCAAAGATAAAATTAGAACGAATATTCCTCAGATACACAAATTCTTCAAATATGGAAAGCTATATCCAAAACTGTTCAGTGGATCAGAACTCAGTATTATACATTTCTCTTTTATGTCATATATTGATATAATAGAAACTGTCCAAGTTAACAATTATTAGTCTCTCATTTCTGAGGGTTGACCCAAATCTCTAGTTATTATTTGGTATCTCTGTCTGCTGTCAGGTTTTGACTGGTGACTGCAGTCGTCCGAAGGCTGTCCAGAGCATCTGCCTAATACCAGTTGTCCTCTAGGACTGTTGGCTAAGACACCTGCATAATATCTCTATTGGATTGTACTTCTCACAATACAGAAACTGGGGTTCAGGTGAGGGATTGCAAGAGCAAACGTTCCACGATGCAGTATGCAGAACCCATGAAGCCAAAGGCTATGGCTGAAAAGAATAGTGTCTTTACAACATATTGTACTCTTCAGTGAAGTCACAGGTCTCACCCAGACTCAAAAGGTGGAAGAAATAGACTCTCTTTCTTAATGGTGGAGTATCAGAGTAACTTGGTAAATCAGCATGGTGGATAGGAGACACTGTTTTAGCTATCTTGGGAAAATATAGTCTGCCATAGTTTTGTGGTTCAATTGGTAAAGAATCCACCTGCAGTGTGGGAGCCCTGGGTTCAATCCCTGGGTTGGGAAGATTTCCTTGAGAAGGGAAAGGCTACCCACTCCATTATTGTGGCCTGGAGAATTCCAAGGACTACAGCCCATGGGGTTGCAAAGAGTCGGACACGACTGAGTGATTTTCACTTTCACAGTTTACTCTGTGGGCACAAAAATCACATTCTTCTCATGTGCTAAATACAGTCACCTTATGCCCCTAAGAATTCTAGATTTCATTTTATCATGGTATAACCTCAAAGCCTAGTATCTCATCATTTAAGTCAAGCCCAGATGCAGATAGGTTCCCCAAGTGTGTTTCATCAGATGTAGTTCTCCACGTATAGTTTCTTTTGATACCAAGACCTGTTAACTAAAGAGAAAAAGCATACACCCTACCCTATGCCTTCAGTATAAAATGGTGACAGTATGATAACCACAGGTACTTCTGTTTAGAAGGGGGGGAATCGGAGGTGTCTAGTCTTTACTATCTACAGCAAATCTGAAATCCAGGTGGACGTATGACCACTTGCTCAATTTAGCAGCAGCTCTGCTGCTTCACGGTTCATTGCTTCATGCTTTGGGCTCTAAGCTCTGCTCTCTGAGTCATCCTTTTCTCAATTAAAAATGAGCTAAAAATGTTCCATCTCCCTAGGAAATGAGTTGAAATGCAAATCAGATTGTAAAATGATATCCATACAAACCTAAGAATCTTACTGGTGTTATGGTTGAATTCTCTGACCCCAAATCCATATGTTGGAATCCTAATGCCCAGTACTTGAGAATGTCACCTTATTTGGAAATAAGCTCATTGTAATTAGTTAAGACAAGGTCACATTTTAAGTGATTTTTTTTTCTTTTCCATTACAATTTAATAGGACTTCCCTGTAGCTCAAATGGTAAGGAATTTGCCTGCGATGCAGGAGACCAGAGTTCAGTCCCTGGGTAGGGAAAATCCTGTGGAGAAGAGAATGGCAATTCACTCCAGTAGTCTTTCCTGGAGAATTCCATGGACAGAGAAGACTGGCAGGCTACAGTTCATGGGGACACAGAGNGGAATTTGCCTGCGATGCAGGAGACCAGAGTTCAGTCCCTGGGTAGGGAAAATCCTGTGGAGAAGAGAATGGCAATTCACTCCAGTAGTCTTTCCTGGAGAATTCCATGGACAGAGAAGACTGGCAGGCTACAGTTCATGGGGACACAGAGTCAGACATGTCTGAGCAACTAACACACACACACACAGTTTATTACAGGATATTGAATATAGTTCCTTGTACAACAATGGCACCTTGTTGTTTATCCATTATACATATAATAGTTTGTGTCTGCTAGTCAGAAACTCCCAATCCAACCCTCCCCAACCTGCTTTCACTCTTTAGAACCACTAGNATGACCAGAGCAAGTGGGGGGAAGGGGGAGGGGAGATGGATGGGTAAACTACAGCCTCGGGGCGGGGGGGTGGTCTGGATTGACGACGACTAAGCAGACAACAGGATGAGACAGGAAATCAAAACCAATGACGAAAGCAGACACACCATCAGAGAACTCCAACAGCAAGGCAAACATACAGAACTGCTCTTTTACAAATATTTGAAAAGAAATCAAGCATGAAACCACAGAGAAATTGTCAAAGAATTTTAAATATCAACTAATTAGCCAATGATGCAAATTATAAAAACAGTGTGTCAAAAGACCACAAAATGGACTAGTTGCCACTTCACAGGCCACTAAAATTATATCTATACAAATACATGTGTTACATGAATATGGAATAGAAGATAGATGCTAGACTGTTGACTTGGGTAAGAAGGGAGGTTATTTCATGAGTAATGGGAAAGACTAGAGATAGTAAGACAAGCAAAAAGGATAAACTAAAAATAAAAAAACATAATGCCCTAAACACGCAACCATATAGACTGTGTATATTATATAGACACATGTAGAACTGCATGTATTTAAACACAATAAAATTAGAAAATTGCCTATATTTACATTTCTGTATTTCATTACTTATTATTAAGAAAAATATCCAGTTCTCATGTTTATTTCTAAAACATTTGCGTATATATATATATGTAAAAGCTTTTATACACTTTTATACATGAGCACAGAGAAATATGTGCAAGATTTCTGGCAAGAAGGCAATAGAATTGAGGAGGAGATAAGTTGAAATTTTATATATAAATATGTTATTGTTTCACTTACCACATATACATATATAATAATACAAGACATCCACAAAGTTTTTAAAAAGGGAAATAAGTTGATACATATTGCTGAAATTTTAGAAATAAGAAATACTCAACTTCCTTCTACTATGAGATCAAAATTTTTAATATTTGAGCTTATGTCTTTCCAATTTTTAATATTTGAGCTTGTGTCTTTCCACACACACACATGCATGCACACACACACACACACACACACACACACACACACATTAACTGTGACCCTTTGATTAGTTCATGAATCTACATGTTATGGCCAGGAAGAATACTTAGCCTCTGTCTGCTGTGATTAAATGGACTGATAGAGCCTTTTTCCTCAAAGATGTTTTGTTATTTCTCTTAATACCAGACCAACAGGAATGAGCAATGTCTCACTTTAAAGATAGGTCAACATTTTTAAAATCGTCAGAAGTGGATAGCACTTAGATATGATTTAGTTGATAGGAAAATCATGATCATCTCTTTAACCTTAGAACAGATGCAAATATTGGCCAATACTTTACAACTAAATTTGGTATACAGTTCCACAACTTTGAGAGTAATTCCTTTCCTCCAACATATTAAATTTGGGAATAAATCTGTGAGAATAAGTTTTAGTAGAATGATTTCTTTTTCCTTGATGACCAAAACTATGCTTATAAAATTTGTAAAAAGGATCATTTTCAACATGTCCATATCAATGGTTATACAACTCAATGAACATTCATTGTCAAGCCTATCAGTTTATTGAATATCTAGATGTGTTTGGCACCATGACAGATTCAAAATATATAAATATTAGTGAGACATAATGCTTGTCTTTGTTCAATATCCCTTTTTATCCTCAAAACACCCTTATAAGGTAGGAAGTGCATTTGTTTTTATTAACCTAGTACAATAAGGCAACTGTGTCTAGACACATTAGTAGTCGAAGTGAAGAGCTTAAAATCCTGCATCTCACCTTGTAAGCTGCAGAACTTGATACAAATCCTATTATTCTCTCAACTTGTAATTTATTTCTGTTATAACAAAAATTGACATTCTTCAATATCCATTGACTGTAATTCTCAAACTGGGTTTCCATATTTCAGAAAGTACTCAAGATTCCCAGGCAATGGCAACAACAGCAGCAAAACCACTGTACCATTTGTAGTATAGGAATATATGGTAGATCTTCCTGTGATGATGAAAATATTCTATATCTAAACGGTCAAGCATATATCCACTAGACACATATGGATAATGAACACTGGAAATGTAGCTCATTCACTTAAGGAAATAAAATGTTAACTGCATTTTATTTTGGTTATTTTATATGCAATTTTTTATTGCCACATGTGGCTAGGAGATTTCCTATTGGTAACAGAGCCAGAGAACCACTTTCACTTAAAGAATCATAGCAGAGGGGGTAAATCACATAATTTTATACCAAACAACTGGATAAGTCATGAAATCAACTAAGCACATTGAATTAATGTTAAACTTTAAAAGCAGAACTGCTAAGCAAGTTCTCATTTGCTGTTGCTTGAAATAGTTCTCAGATCCCTGAGGACTCTCCTTTGGTCACTGGATTTCAACTTGAATTGAAATACTGGAGAAAATTTGAATACAATAAGAATTAGTATTTTTACTTATGAATTTTAATCTCTGACACTCAACAATTAATAAAAAAAACAGCAAGTGCAACCATAAATCATAGAACTAAAGGTTAATTCAGTCAAAATAAGTAGGGCCAGAGAAAATTTACCCATTATCTAGTTCAATGACTTATTTTTGGAAGTAGAATGTCAAACTCAGAGAAGTTATTGACTTCCTCATGTCTAAATAGCTAGTAAGTTGCAAAGTTGAAAGGTCAGGTTGAGAGGTCAGGGCTCCAAGATCTTGGGTCAGAATGTTTTAGATTATCCCCAGCACTTTATTGACATTCAGCCATGTCACACCCAGTTAAGCTTCTTGTCAACATTTCTTTCAAAAAAATAAAAGGCCTTTTCTTCTGTCATTTTCCCTTTATATATTATGGCAGGTAAGCAGAGCAAGGGAGAACATTTAAAATGTGGAAGAACAGATGAATTCAGTAAAGTTGCAGGATACAAAAGCAGCATAGAAAAACCAGCTCCATTTCTATATACTAACAAAAAGCTACCCTAAAAAGAAATTAAGAAACCAATCCCATTTACAATAGTATCAAAAGAATGAAACACTTAGGAATAAACTTAACCAAAGAAGTTATGGGTCTGTACTGAGAATTATAAAACACTGTTGAAAGAAACTGAAAGAACAGACTTATGGACATGGGGCGAGGGGAGGAGAGGGTGAGATGTATGTACAGAGTAACATGGAAACATGTTACCACGTATAAAATAGACAGCCAATAGGAATTTGCTGTATATCTCAGAAAACTCAAACAGGGGCTCTGTATCAACCTAGAAGGGTGGGAAAGAGAAGGAGACAGGAGGAAGCTTCAAGAGGGAGGGGATATATGTTTACCTATGGCTGATTTATGTTGAGGTTTGACAGAAAACAACAAAATTCTGTAAAGCAATTATCCTTCAATTAGAAAAATAAGTATTTTTTTAAACAGAAAGAAACTGAAGAAAAGACAAATAAATGGGAAGACGTCTGTGCTCATGAGAGGAAGAATAATTCTTGTTGAAATGCCTATGCTACCAGAATTAGTCTACAGATTTAATGTAATCCCTATAAAAAGCCCAATAACATTTTCATAGAAACAGAAAAGGCAACAACATAAAATTCATATGGAACCACAAAAGACCCCAAATAGTCAATCATATTTGATGAAGAACAATGCTAATGGTATCATACTTCCTGACTTCAAAATACATTACAAAGAAATAGTAAATAAACTGTATGGTGCTGGCCTGGACAGACATATAGACCAATGGAACAGAATAGAGATCCAAGAAGTAACTCACACATAAATGGTCAACTGATCTTTAACAAGGGTATGGAAAATACGCAATGCAGAAAGGATAGTCTCTTCAATAAAGGATGTTAAAAACTGGATACTTAAATGCAGAAGATTAAATTTGATGTTTATTTCACATCATATACAAAAAACAAGTAAAAATGGATTAAAGATTTAAATGTAAGATCTGAAACCATCTGAAACTCTGGACCTTTGTGTTGGCAGTGATTTCTCAGATATGGCAAACCAGAAACTTATAGAAACAGAGTAGAGTAAGATGAGAGAGGGGAGAAAGGGGAGTTGGTGATCAATGAGCAAAAGTTTCAGTTAAGCAATACGAGTGAGCTCTAGAGGTTTGCTGTGCAACATCGTGTCTCTAGTTAGCAATGGTGTACTGCACACTTAAAAATTTAAGATGGTTAAGTGTTCTTACCAGAACAAAAAATAAATAAATAAAATGTGAAAGTGATGTTTTATTTTATTTTTGTGGCACCACAGAGCTTGCAGGATCTTAGTTCCCCCATCAGAGATTGAACCCAGGTCCCCTGCAGTGGAAGCGTGGAGTCCTAACCATTGGACAGCTAGAGAATTCCCCAGAAAAGTGACATTTAAAAATATACTCCTAGACACAGGGAAGAAAGATAACTGGTATATTTAGCTCACCCAAACCGTAAATAGGAAACTCTCTGTTTCCATTTGTAACTGTGGGAAGTTTAGAAGTCTTGTTAGGACTCAGAGAAGACTTGTGACTATTTTATTGCAAATAGGTTTTATGGCATCTCTGCAGACCCATTATGAAATAGAAACTATCATTAGCAGATGTGATTTAACTAATTTGGAAACAGGCAGCAAATCATTTACGCTGTTCACATGGATTAGCATGAGTCTCAGGGGCATTGCCTTGGATTTCTGAGTAAATAAGGCTTCTTAGGATTACCAGAGTAGCTGCTCCAGGAATTCAGGACACAAAGTGAAGGGCATGTTCCATTGAAGCTAGCTCTGTTTTTATTTTATTTTTTTCCCCCCTTATAAAACCAGTCAGTTTATTTTATTTTATTTTTTGGAATCCAATATTTTATTTTATTTTATTTTTCTCAGCCTGCCAGAGTAATTGCTTTTATTTTATTTTTTTTTACTTTATTTTACTTTACAATACTAAGACTGTCATCCCCACCGATGTCCATAATGTTAATCTCATGAGAAAGAGATTAACAAATCTGTGCCCCTATGCTTTATTCCCCTTTGAAATATAAAAATGTGTTGTGACATAAGAAAGCAGGAGATACTATGGTCTCATATTCACAGGCTATTTACCCTTGGACTTCTTTTACCTATCTGGGTACCAGTGTTTAGAGTCTGTGACCATTGTTGTCATTCAGTCACTAAGTCGTGGTCATTAGGATAAAAGGAAATAGTGTCCATTTCCCCATTCCCAAAATAGCGCTTTTGGCTGGCAAACCAAAATGCCCCAAATTAATCACTGCTACCAGGGTTAACAAAGTGATAGTTTTGTCAAGTCACGCTCAAAATNCTCATGAGAAAGAGATTAACAAATCTGTGCCCCTATGCTTTATTCCCCTTTGAAATATAAAAATGTGTTGTGACATAAGAAAGCAGGAGATACTATGGTCTCATATTCACAGGCTATTTACCCTTGGACTTCTTTTACCTATCTGGGTACCAGTGTTTAGAGTCTGTGACCATTGTTGTCATTCAGTCACTAAGTCGTGGTCATTAGGATAAAAGGAAATAGTGTCCATTTCCCCATTCCCAAAATAGCGCTTTTGGCTGGCAAACCAAAATGCCCCAAATTAATCACTGCTACCAGGGTTAACAAAGTGATAGTTTTGTCAAGTCACGCTCAAAATCATCAGGGATCTTAATAGATAATATTAGCAGTATCAGACTTTACTTATAACTCCAAGGATACAGGCAAGAAAAACACTCAGGCAAAGCAGAGAGGGGCTGGAATAACAAGCTGGCTTCCCAGATCTGTCTTTCTGTATCAGGCCTGTACTCTCTGGTTTAGAATAAGAGATGGGATCTCCAAGTGAGGATTAAAGGTTATCCTCCAAGTAAATAATATCTAATTTATGAAGCATCTTCATTTTATGCTCCAGAGAGTGGTACCATTTAGGTGACTTTCTCCAGAGAACTAAGTCTCGTTGACTCTAAGTTTATTCACAATTAGTAATCCTTTAACAGGGAAGATCCTGCTAAGGGCTTTTATTAGATATAGACTCTCCTACCAAGAAAATATTATTAGTCTTTTTAACTGAAGATCTATTGACAAGGAGACTAGATGCTATCATCTACCTTTTTTTTTTCCTTTACTTACTCAAGTAAGTTCTGACCCCAAAAAAAGAGAATGAGTCACATGAAAGCTGTTTAACACCTTCCTTCCAGACAGCAAGAACAAATTGCATCCAATAAAAGAACTAGTATTTTAAAACATGTGTATATCTTATAATTGTGTATTTTAGAATATATGTATTATATATATATACACACACATACAAGAAGAATATATATTATATATAATATTATAGACTATAATATATATATACATACACACACACACACAGATATATATGAACTTGAGCAAACTCTGGTAGATAGTGCAGGACAGGGAATCCTAGCGTGCCACAGTCCATGGTATCACAAAGAGTCGGACATGACTTAGCAACTGAACAACAACAGCAACAAACACAGATTTACATATATGTCTAACATCTGATATGTTTATACAAACACAGATGTATATATATATATATGTCTAACATGCAGAGATTATGATTTGGTACTTGTTGCTTGGTCACTCAGCAGTGTCTAACTCTGCGACCCCATGGACTGCAGCATGCCAGGCTTCCCTGTCCTCCACCGTCTCCCAGAACTTGCTCACACTCATGTCCATTGAGCTGCTGATGCCATCCAACCATCTCATCGTCTGTTGTCCCCTTCTCCTGCTGCCCTCAATCTTTTCCAGCATCGGGGTCTTTTCTAATCAATCAGCTCTCTGCATCAAGTGACCAAAGTATTGGAGCTTCAGCTTCAGCATCAGTACTTCTAATGAATATTCAGGACCGCTTTGTTTTAGGACTGATTGGTTTGATCTCCTTGCAGTCTGATGGGACTAGCTCTTCCTTTTTTTTTTAACACGTTACCCACTGACAATTGAAATCTACCAAAAAGCCTACAGAGTAAATCAGGAATTTCCCATCTCTTAGGCTTCCCAGGTGGCTCAGTGGATAAAGAACTTGTGCCAATGCAGGAGACATAAGAGACACAGGTTCAATCCCTGAGTCAGGAAGATCCCTGAAGGGGGGCATAGCACCCCACTCCAGTATTCTTGTCTGGAGAATCCCCATGGACCGAGGTGTCTGGCAGGTTATAGTCCATGGAGTCACAAAGATTCAGCCATGACAGAAGAGATTTAGCATGCACGTGTACCCACACACCCATCTCTTGACTCCCAACTTGATTTTAATGTGTTTTCAGTTAACTAAAATCATCACTACAAGTCTTGTCCTGGCAGGCACGGTCTGGGGAAAATTATGTTAGTATAACGTGGTCATTAATCCTAGTGCTGTAAGTGCATCACAAAATTTAAGCCTAAATCTGGAGATCTACAAGGGGCCTTCTACAAGGACACCACTAGGATTCTCTAGTGAGGCATTTACGGTGTTGCAGGTAAACGTAAAGTGAAAACTACAAATCGAATCTAGAGTTTGAGCCCACTGGATTTGAAAAGTGTTCCAAGGATTACAGATATGTACTTAAAAGATGAACATTATAAAGAGCAATGGAAGAAACTCCTGAGGAGAGGGAATTGTCAGCTCTTCATTCTGATTCAACCAAAAGGCAGCCACAGTTTGATTAATTTTTATATTGGGTGGTTAACAGAATTTAAGTCATATCTAACTATATGTTCTGACTTAAGTACTTGCTATCAGTTCAGTTCAGTCACTCAGTCGTGTCCGACTCTTTGCGACCCCATGAATTGCAGCACACCAGGNATGGGACCGGATGCCATGATCTTTGTTTTCTGAATGTTGAACTTTAAGCCAACTTTTTCACTCTCCTCTTAACTTGCTATATACAGGTGCTATTTTAAGTATGATTTATATATATATAATATCCTGTAATAGTATTCCTCAGAGAAACAGAACCAATAATATGTGTGCATGGATAGACACGTAGATAGAGTTTAAGGAGTTGGCTTATGGGATTATGTAGGTTGGTAACAGAGCTGGAAACTCCAGCAGGAACCATCTAAAGATAGAATCCCTTCCTCTTTGGTGACCTCAGGTTTTTCTTTTAAGACCTTCAATTGATTGGATGAGCTTCACCTGCATCATTAAAGGTAACCTGCTTCACTCAAATTCTACTGATTTAAACGTTTTTCACATTTAAATATATGCCTTCACAGCAACATCTAAGTTGGTATTTGACCACTCAAATGGGCACCGTAGCCTAGCCAAGTTAACACATAAAAGTAGCCATTGCCTGAATGTCTGGCTCTGTGACCCCATGGACTGCCACCCCACTGTCTCCCAGGCTCCTGTGTCTATGGAATTTCCTAGGCATGGATACTGCAGTGGGTTGCCATGTCCTACTCTGAGGGATCTTCCTTACCCAGGGATTGAACCTGTGCTCCAGCTCTGGTAGGTGGATTCTTTCTCTCTGAGCTCCCTGGGAAGCAACAAAGTATTCATAAGGTTTGATGGCTTCCTAACTTGGTATAAGCTGTCAAGATGCTTCACAGATGAGATGGTACTGATTGAGTCTTAAATAACCGGAAGAAGCTCAACACAGAGAGAAATGGAGCCCAGGTATTTTAGCTGAGGGGAACTGCTTCTGAGTCTGAAAGTGCTTGACAGTATGCTTTAGAAAGGTCAAAACGTATGCTGTATACTAGTATACTGAGCATATTTGGTGAGAAGAAAGTGGGAACAGAAAAGGAAATGAGGTCAAAAGGCAGAAGTCAGAATAAAGCATTTTAAGCACCATGATGAATTTGCTAATTTTCTAAGAAATGTCTATCAATGTCTCTTTAGAAAGGATGACTATTTGAAGGGCAGCAGTAGCTTAGAAGACATGGCAAGATTTACACATCAGGAATATCATAGTTGCTGTCATGAAGAGTCTGTAATTGAGAAAGAGAGAGAGACTAGGGTTGGGGAGATGAATTAAGGGGCTGTTGCAATATTCAAGATTGTTTTTTTAAATTTGTAAACCACAGAAGAATCAGAATGGCTGCAAGTTTTCTGCCATTGTGTCTAGACATATGATAGATCTCCATTTGGAGATCACGTTTGCATAATGAGCTGAAGGACTTTGAAGGAAAGGAAAAGAAGCACAGGCCATATTGAGCTTGAGTTACCTCTTAGAAATCCATGAAGCGTCTCACAGAGAGGTGAGGGAAATACCTGGGGGTCTAGTGGTTAGGACTCCATACTTTCACTGCTGAGGGCCCCGAGTTCAATCCCTGGTGGGGGAACTAAGATCTTGCAAGCTTCATGGTGTGACCAAATATTAAAGAACATGTTTTTAATAAGCAGGTTTGTAACTCAAGAGTGAAATCTAGGCAATAAATGCGGTCTATAAACACATGACACAAGTGATAGAAGGGAATCGGTTTTTAAAACCTTGCTTTATAATAATGCCACCAGAAAACAGTAAAATCCCGCAGAAATGAGTCAAGAACTGCTGAATTTACCATGGATGCAGCAGCTCCGCATACCAATACTTCACAAGCTACCACATCAGCTACGCTTTGTCTAGCAGGAGAATTAAGTCTTCAGTGAAGGAAAATAGGCTAATACAGTCAATTTCCCTTGACTCATTTTAACCTCATTTGCTAACATACTTGCATTGTCTTTTCATCGAAACACCAGAACAGTTNTACCACATCAGCTACGCTTTGTCTAGCAGGAGAATTAAGTCTTCAGTGAAGGAAAATAGGCTAATACAGTCAATTTCCCTTGACTCATTTTAACCTCATTTGCTAACATACTTGCATTGTCTTTTCATCGAAACACCAGAACAGTTACCTGAAAGATAAAAGAAAAAGAAAGTAATTTCTTGGGCTGGGGGCGGAAGTACTAGCCATATCATCACAAAGTAAGAGGTTTTTTAAAAAAGCTATCAGAATAAGAGAAATAGTAATGGTTATTAGAATATCCTGGGAGACCTTCATATTCCATGTCATGAAACATTCTATGTTGTATGAACGTTCTAAGCTCTTTATCTAAGGTAAATCATCTACTCTTCACAGCATCCGCATGCTACAATTAGTATGTTCCTTCCCATTTCACAGATGAGGGTGATGAGGCACAGAGAATTTAAATCTACCAAATTCATCCAATTATTAACTTATGGGGCAGGGTGCTTTATCATGATATTTAACTGCCTCCTGGAGAAGAAACATGGTTCTGGACTAATCTTACACTATCTCTTGATTAGCATTGGAGATGGTGAAATGGGAAAAAATGTGAAGGAAGAAAGTATTAATTGAATCCCAACTGGCTATGTCCTTGCTGCATGACAGAATTAATTTATTCCTTTGAGTCTCAAAGTCCTCATTTCTAAAATATACTGGAGTTTCTATGCTATGTTACATAAGAAGTGGCATATGGTATTAATGTAGTACTGCATACACATCCTTTTCTTTGCATTTTAAAAAGGATCTCTGATCTGAGATCCCTGAATATATTTTGTATACCCCATGAAATTACATATAATAATGTATGTCTGCATCTATTTCCATGTATCTTACTAAAAGGACCATTCTTTGCCAAAATATTGTTTACTCATAAGATTACAAAGAGAAAGAAACAAAATAAATACTATCCTAAAGTATCATACTAAAATTAAGACATGTGACACAGCACTCTGAAAATATTTTTTTCCTTTTCCATTATAGTTTATTATGAGATATGGAATATACCTCCCTGTGCTGAAAATGTTTTAAAGAGCCAGAAAAAAAAAATCTCTGGAAACATTTTAATTTACCTTCATGGGAAATCATTTTAGATGTAAAATGTGTTACAGAGATAATGACATGATGGATTCTAACCTGTGGTTATTAATTTGGTAAAAATGTATGTAACTTTGTGTGTATATGTGTCTGAATGAGAGAAAAAGAGAAAGAAAGAGAAAACGAGAGCACCTCAGAAGTGTTTTCCAAGTTCTGAGACTCAAGGAAAACTATTTAGGTTTAGTCCTGTGCTGGTAGGAGTAGGATCCTGTGCTGTTCAGGGAGTTTTAAGCTCTGTGTTTGATTCTGTGCACGTATGAAGAAATATAGCAATTGTCATTTCTATTATAAATCAAAAGTAATAAAAATGGTCTGGTTTTATGGGAAATGAGTGCAGTGTGCGCTGTTTCTTTATGGTTTTTATGTTTCTTGCTGGCCAAAAGCACCCCTTATTTCATGTTATACAGCTGTCAGCCTAGGAAGGGCTGAGGAGAAGAATGACAGAATAAATGTGCACTGCATCTGGCATTCGTGTCCTTTTGCTAGAAAAGGTGAAGCTGGGTTAAGATCTCTTCTTTGTGTGTGATGAAGAGCTCAGAATGAGGCCTTTTTAAGCAACAATACCCCAGACATCCTCTTCAGAGAAGAGCCCTTTCTTCCTGGGAGGCTCTTCCCTAAGAGGACACAAAAAACATTGGAAGAACTAGCTGTCGAAAATGAGTCAGGTTTAGAAAAAAATGGAAATGAACTAGGTAAAACTTTGACCAAATTGAAAGGACAGAGAGACAAGGTTGAAAAGTTTCTCTGCTCATCCTGTTGTCAGATTCAGAGCATCACTGAACAGTAATCTGAAGGTCCACAAGGCTTGAGAATTCATCTAATTCAGAAGCTCACAAACTTAAGCTGTAACATTATTTTACAAAATGTTTTTAAAGGGTTCCTTCTTCTTCTTCCCTCTTGGAGTCTTATATTATTTCACAAAATAAAAAACAGATAGGAATTAAAATTTTTGCACTGATTGAAAAAGAACATGGCATTTCAGGGGGGCATCTTCCATATTTGCCCCGCTATCTGAACCTCTAAGCCAACATTATAGATGCTTTTGTTTTAAGAATATAAATTTAAAATCACTCATTTAGTCCAAAGTCTCTCAAGTTGTTTTTAAAGCCAATGTGCTCATTGACAGAAGTCTGCATTTCAGGATTCCCTTCCACAGTATTCCTGATTAAAGTCTTGTCACNATGCTTTTGTTTTAAGAATATAAATTTAAAATCACTCATTTAGTCCAAAGTCTCTCAAGTTGTTTTTAAAGCCAATGTGCTCATTGACAGAAGTCTGCATTTCAGGATTCCCTTCCACAGTATTCCTGATTAAAGTCTTGTCACCCTATATTTTAATGCCACTAACAGCAGAATATTTGATATCTTTTCATTACTATGAATTTTTAATCATCAGAAAGTTCTAACATTCAACTTAAATCATCATCCAAGTCACCAACTATAAATTCTCTCTACAGGGGAAAAATTTGCATGTTTGTTTTTCAAAAACTTGAAATCTTTTCAGTTTCAGAGTTTTTTCTACGTGGTTGCTAGAACCGTCTATTTTGGCCATGCTCTTCTGAATTATCTTTATTTTATTTCTACATATTTAAAAATATGTCATGTCATCAAGAAATACAGAAATAGTGCCCTGTCAAAATTCATATAATTTTAAAGATGCTATCTGGGGCTATATCAATAATTAATTAAAATGTGAATAATTGAAAACCGTCAATATATTTGAATACCTAACATTATATCTTACACTGGTACTATTACACACACTCACATATGTTATTTCATTTACTTCTAATTGAATCCTGGGAGGACAGGTAATACTTACGTTAGGCTAGTTAAAAAAAAAAAAGCCTGTTCAAAGGAGGCAAGTCACTATAGAAGCAATTAATTAGAGTGTGACATGTCTAGAGATAAAACCTTAACTATATCCCCCAGGTTTATCAATTCTAGGTAAGTGAATATAAAACCCAGGGATTGAACCTGAGACTCCTGTGCCTCCTGCATTAGCAGGTGGACTCTTTACCACTAGTGCCAGCTGGGAGGCCCATAAAAGAGCTGTTATTCACAACATAACTATTATATTTTCAACATAACATGAAGTAACAAAGAGGACGTTAGGATACACAGAATAAAAATTTGTGAAAAACCTACCTGTTGACCATCGGGGAGTTTCACTCTTGCCAAGATGGCATGAAGAGCTGTATGAACCTGCTCTGCGGCAAAACAGGTAAATTTAAAAAAAAAAATTAAAGTCTCTGAAATTGATCCCCCAAACATACATTATGTGAAGAGATATTTTTTCAGTAAAATATAAATAAAATGAGAAGTGAGAAACTGTGGCATGTGAATCACGACCCATTCACTCTCTGTCTTCCCCACTCAGTGGGATGGAAACAATACTTTCCACCAGTACAGGCAAATTACATAGCTCTCTGTATCCCCTGGTCCCAGCTGGAGAGCAATAAAGAATCCACCTGCCAATGCAGGAGAGACAGGAGATGTGGGTTCCATCCCTGGGTTAGGAAGATGCCCTGGAGAAGGAAATGGCAACCCACTCCAGTATTCTTATCTGGGAAATTCCGTGGAGAGAGGAGCCTGGGGGGCTACAGTCATCCTTGGGTGACTGTGAGCTTATTCATGCCATAACCCCTCAGAAGCATCATCAGAGGCTTCACACCACAGGAGTAGAGTGGAGCAGAGACTTCTATAATAACAGAGTTACTTATTAACATTTTTGCTTTGTTTAGTCACTAAGTTGTGACCAATTCTTGTGAGCCCACAGACTGTAGCCTTCCGGCTCCTCCATCCATAGGATTTTCCAGGCAAAAATACTGGAGTGGGTTCTCATTTCCTTTTCCAGATGATCTTACCTGTCCAGGGATTGAACCTGTATCTCTTGCACTAGAAAGCAGATTCCACTGAGCCAACCAGGGAAACTCTACTAAACATGCATACCTGCAAATAATATAAACAACCCCAGCTATATATACCCGTGTCCAGAGTTGCTACTGTATCATCCAAAATATCCATTTTTAACAAAAATTAATGACACACAAAATGAGAAACAAATACACAAAATACATCTACACACACACACACACACACAATCAATCAGGTAATGGAAATGGCCTGTGATAATAACTAGATGTTAAACATAATAGACAAAGTTTTCAAAATAGCCAGTATAAGTATATTAAGCACTTAAAGGAAACCATGATCAAAGAAGTAAAGGAAGGGATGATGAAAATGTGAGTCAGATAGAGTAGAAATGTGTAGGATCTGAAATGCAAAATTTACCACAATGGCTCAACAATAGATTTGAACACCAAGAGGAAGAATTGTTGACCTGAATATATGTATTAATAGAGAGTATGTAATTTAAAGAACAGAAAAAAATGATAAAGAAAAATAGAAGTTCAGAGAAATATGGGATGACAGTAAGTGCACCAACAAATGCATAATAGACTGATGGGAAAAGATGAAACAAAGAAAGTATAAGGAAAAATATTTAGAGAAGTAGTGATTGAAAACCTTCTGAATTTATTGGAAAACATTAACCTACTTATTAAGGAAGCTCAATAAACTCTAACTATTGATAGAATAAACATAATTGAATCCACAAAGGGGTTCATCATAACAAAAATACTGAGGGTCAAAGAGAAGGAAAATTTTAAAAGCTGCTAGAGAAAAAGGACTCATTATTTAGAAAGTTGTGGAATAACACTGAAAGTGTTCAAAGGGGGAAAAACTGTTAACAGAGAGTCATATGTATAGCAGGACTATTTTTCAAAAATGATGGCAGAAAACTTTCTCAAATAAAAATTGAGATTGAATCCTATTTGCTTATTTCTCTTTTGTCGCCTGTGCTTCTTTCAACTTCTTAGTCATTTAGTTGTGTCGGCCTCTTTTCAACCCCATGGATTATACAGTTCATGGAATTCTCCAGGCCAGAATATGGAGTGGGTAGCCTTTCCCTTCTCCAGGGGATCTTGCAAACCCAGGGATTCAACCCAGGTCTTCTGCATTGCAGGTGAATTCTACCAGCTGAGCCAGCAAGGAAGCCTCAAATTATGTGAACTAACAAATATAACAAAGAATTGTTGGGTTGGTGACATACATAAAATTAACACAAATAATAATAGTACAACAAAAATATTGTGGGCACCTAGGCAAACTTTTCTATGAGAAACTTCTCTTGATCCTTTAGAATGAGCTTATGGTCCAGTAAAACCCTGAGCTTGCCTCTATGGTATCACTTACCATGTTAAATAACTTTTGTCTTATTACACTTTTTGTTTTAACTTGAAAATACTTTTCCTTATAAACTATAGATTGACAGAGAGAATTATGATCTTTCTAGTCTGAAAGCCTAGGAAAGCATCAGAACTTCATAAAAGAGGTCAGCAAGCATTTATGGAATTAAACAGACCAGTTTTTGAGACAAGCTCTTTTACATACTTTGTCTATAGTGCCAGAAGAGGATACTCTGTGTGTGTGTGTGTGTGTGTGTGTGCATACACAAGGCTGTATTGACACAGGAGTGACACTATATATTAATATAGCTAACATAATTGAATCTGCAATCTGTGTCCATTCTAATCTACTATCTACACTATATCACATTTGTCACATTTCATCTCTCACCAGTCACTGTAATCTGAGCATAATTTGATAGAATTATTTTTAATCTCAAAAGGAAACAAATCTGACACACTCAGTTCATTTCAATGCTTATTTTTGACCCATTTGTTAGAAAGGAAGTCCTATTACATTGAAGCCACACTTCAAAGATATACACTGTAACAGTCTGTCAGATACAATTAGAAACTTTAGAAAAAAACAACTAAAAAGATTGTCAAGACAAAGCAGGGTAAACTCAAATTAGTCACACCAACTTTTTATGGGTACATAGTACCCATCTGTGAAAAATTATGACCTATTAGAAATAGAAATGGGTAAGTTACAGAAGAAAGGAGTACTAATCAAATATTCCAAAAGTGAAAGCAAAATCTCTGAGCATTAATTTATTCATGGCATGAATAATTTAATATCCACCTCAGATTTAATTACAAGCCATGGTCAATTAACTAATTTAGTAACAATGTGTAAACAATAAATAATTTCTATGTGCTAGATGAAACTTTTAACAATTGCAGTAATATCAAATGGATTATAAGTGATGGGATTTTCTTTCCAAACATCTCTGACAATGAAAGAGAAAATTTTAACTTTACAACTGGGATGAATGTAAATATTATCCATGGATCTTATTTCCACATTCAGGAAAAAGTTAAAAAGAAATCAATGTCTCCATTTATCTAAACTCTCTGTTGTNAAGTGATGGGATTTTCTTTCCAAACATCTCTGACAATGAAAGAGAAAATTTTAACTTTACAACTGGGATGAATGTAAATATTATCCATGGATCTTATTTCCACATTCAGGAAAAAGTTAAAAAGAAATCAATGTCTCCATTTATCTAAACTCTCTGTTGTGAATACCTATAAACATATACTTGGAAGCCAATATGCAGCTTAAAACATGAAAAGCATTGTTCTGACAGATTTTCATTTATAAATTCATTAAGTTCCTATAACAGAACTCTGAGGTAAATATGATTATAATCTGTAGTTTTCAGTTCAGAAACCTAGGCACAGAGAGGATACAATTTGCCCACTTTCAGAGAATAAAAAATAGTAGAGCTGGGTAAACTCAGAAAATTTAATCCTAGAACCTGGCCTCAAAAACTGTTGGACTTTACATGGAACAACAAATGTGCTTACTTAAAAAAAAATAAACAAAGACATGATGGTAAGCTGATCAACACTAAGAGATATTTTAAGTGAGGCAGTTACCAAAATGGGTAATTATCACTCTAACAGAAAATTAATCTGTCAGTTAGGAAGCTTCATTATTTCCCAAGTAGAACCCTGCACTCCTGGGAAAGATCTGTGCTTAGTAGAATATGTATCTCTGACCTATAAGTCTCTTCTGGGCTAATTTCCTTGTTTCTTTATGCCCAGCAGAAATTAGCAATGTGACAGTAGGAGCAAGTGATGCTTTAGAGAGGAGGGCATGGCTCCCCACTCCAGGATTCTTGCCTGGAGAATCCCCATGGACAGAGGAGCCTGGTGGGCTACAGTCTCTGGGGTCACAAGTGACTAAGCACACAATGCTTTAGAAATTTGCGTCTTGGCTTTATCACTTGAAACTTCAGTGGAACTATTTCCTCATTCTATGCTTCAATCTTATTCTGCTAAGTGGGGATAATGATCAGCAATTTATAGTTTGAAAATTACATGAATTGCATATGTAACTCTGTCAGACATGGGAGCTGGCTGAATACATTTCAGTTGGTCTTCAATATAAGTTAGCTTCCTTCTCACATGGTAGAAATATATAGGAAAGAAAAATAGTAAATACTATTGCTTTGCTCTTTAAAGCTTGCAGTTATGAGAAAGTGAAAAAATGCACTTTTTGGCCATAACTCGTTGACTTTTTTAACACTGTTTTGATTTCCAATATAGTTTTTGTTGCATAGTTTATACAATATCTTAAAATGAATTTTAAAAAGAGTTTATTACTGGTTGGTTTAGTTTTTATCCTCTAAAAATATCCTTAATTACATTCCAGAAAAAAAAAATCAACAAATTGCTAGTGAAAAAAAGAAATGTTTATTAAATGCTTATTCAAATCAAGGAGTTGAGCAGAATTTAGTTAATTTACTAGTTAATCCCCCTTTTCATCTATGTCACCCCACATAGCACTTTATAACCAAGACTCAGTATTTTGTAGAAATATTTTTTGTTTTTATAAGTAAATATATATCTTATGCACTCAATATATTGTAGCTATAAAAAGTTTGCCCAACTATACCATTGAATAACTTGTGTCTGAGTAAACTAATCCCAAAATGTCATCACTGAACTCCAGCAGAGATCTTGTGAGGAATTCTGTTGAGAATACCTGCCTCCCCCAGAGAATAAATTTACAAGGCTTTCAAATAAATGTCCTATATGTTAGATTGAATTTCTCCATCCATGTGCAGATATTAACCTGATGCTTCTGCTACAATGGTAAGCAGAAAATCAAATACCATGTATTTAGCCATAAAAACATTCTACCTTGGACAATACCTTATATAGGGACACTTGTTCAATCAAGTAAATTCACTTAGAAATTTACACACATATATACATATATAGTTATAGATGTAGATGCATAGAATGAAAATTAAAAATGTTACAAGTATTTGCTTCTAGGAATTGGACTTCTAGTATTTGTCCTTTCTTAAACAGAACATGTCTCATATCTAACTCTAATATGTATCATTACATACAACAAGAAATTAGACTCTGGTACATGTTATTAAAGTGGTTCCCCAAAATAGAGAGAAGAAAATATGTAATGCAGCTTAGAGTTGAATTTAAGAATATGGGATTTTGGAATAGGAACTAGTGGGTATAAATCATGTTGTACAAAAATGTTTAAACTCAGCAAACTATTCAACCAACATGAATCTCAACTTCATGATGAATAAAATGAACATAATGATAACCTACAAAGGTCCATCTAGTCAAGACTATGGTTTTTTCCAGTAGTCATGTATGGATGTGAGAGTTGAACTATAAAGAAAGCTGACCACTGAAGAAATAATGCTTTTGAACTGTGGTGTTGGAAAAGACTCTTGAGAGTCCCTTGGACTGTAAAGAGATCCAACCAGTCAATCCTAAAGGACATCAATCCTGAATATTCATTGGAAGGACTGATGCTGAAGCTGAAACTCCAATCCTTTGGCCACCCGATGCAAAGAACTGACTCACTGGAAAAGAATTTCATGCTTGGAGAGACTGGAGGCAGGAGGAGAAGGCAATGACAGAGGATGAGATGGTTGAATGGCATCATTGACTCAATGAATATGAGTTTGAGCAAGCTACAGGAGTTGTTGATGGACAGGGAAGCCTGGCATGCTGCAGTCCATGAAGTTGCGAAGAGTCTTACATGACTGAATGACTGAAATGAACTAAAGTAATTAGCATAGCATCTTTCACAGAATAAACATTTATTAAATATTATCTATGGAACAAGAGACCCTTCCCTCTCTCTTTCCTCTCCTTAACCTTTCCTACCCTTCCCTGTTTTTCTAGTCTCACGGTCCTGGATGAAAGAATCTGGTCGAAAGGCCCTGAGCCTGAGCTGAGGATTAGAGACTGATCACCTCCTCTTGGCAGAGAACTCGAATTCTGGTTCTGGTCTGGTCTGATTTCTGGTNAATGTGGGAGACCTGGGTTTGATCCCTGGGTCGGGAAGATCCCCTGGAGAAAGAAATAGCAACCCACTCCAGTATTCTTGCCTGGAGAATCCCATGGACAGAGGAGCTTGGTAGGCTAGAGTCCAAGGATCTCAAAGAGTTGGACACGACTGAGTGACTTCACTTTCACTATTCAATCTCAGAAGGAAGCAGAACAAAAAAATTTTAGAGGTTATAGCACTGTAACTCAGAGTGAGCAAGTAATAATATTAAGAAGGGCATTTAAGAGAAACAAACAGTATTTTAAAAGTCTAGAAGAAAGGTTTATGCTGAATTTATGCAGTATATGCAGTCCACGGGGGTCTCAGAGTCGTACACAACTGAGCAACTGAACTGAATTGAACTGATGCAATATATGAAGTAGGCAATCAAAATAGATAGCAAAGCTCCTGAATAGAGACAGAAAAAGCTTTAGAGCATACTATTCTATCAGCTACAAAAATATCCATTAAAATATCCCATATAATTATATATTTACCTATATCTCATTATATTTTTCATATTTTAGGTCATATTAATAGGAACATATTGGGGAAACAGTGTCAGACCTTATTTTGGGGGGCTCCAAAATCACTGCAAATGGTGACTACAACCATGAAATTAAAAGACGCTTACTCCTTAGAAGAAAAGTTATGACCAACCTAGATAGCATATTCAAAAGCAGTGACATTACTTTGCCAACTAAGGTCCATTTAGTCAAGGCTATGGTTTTTCCAGTGGTCATGTATGGATGTGAGAGTTGGACTGTGAAGAAGGCTGAGCGCCGAAGAATTGATGCTTTTGAGCTGTGACGTTGGAGAAGACTCTTGAGAGTCCCTTGAACTGCAAGGAGATCCAACCAGTCCATTGTGAAGGAGATTAGCCCTGGGATGCCTTTGGAAGGAATGATACTAAAGCTGAAACTCCGGTACTTTGGCCATCTCATGTGAAGAATTGACTCATTGGAAAACACTCTGATGCTAGGAAGGATTGGGGGCAGGAGGAGAAGGGGATGACAAAGGATGAGATGGCTAGATGGCATCACGGACTCAATGAACATGAATCTGAGTGAACTCCGGGAGATGGTGATGGACAGGGAGGCCTAGCATGCTGCGATTCATGGGGTCGCAAAGAGTCAGACACAACTCAGCGACCGAATTGAACTGAATAGGAACATACATTTTAGTGTTTATAGATCCCCTTTGTCAGTTTAAGCCATCATCATTACGATGTTATCTCAATCAGAAGAATATTTTTCAATTACATTATCTTTTGTATATGCTAAACTACAAAATATTTTAAAATGATTAAAATCACATGATATGTTCTCTAAAAACATGGAGTTAAACTAGAAATCAGTTTTGGAAAGACAGATATCTGGAAAAATTCTCAAATACTTAGAAAATAAACAGCATACTCTTAAGCAACTCATGGATCAAAGGTACAATTACAAATGTAAACTACAAAGGTCAATTATATTTCTATACATTAGCAAAGAAAAAAATAAAAATTTGAATCCAATAAATAGCATAAAAGGAATGAAAAATAAGAACACATTAAACAACATAGGTTTATGTTATGTATAATGAAAACTACAAAAAAATGCTGACACATCTTAAAACTATCAATATACCAAGTCCAATATACATCTTAATAAAACTATCAATATTGGTCTGAGCAATCCTCCCTAAATTGATCTTTAAATTCTGTATGATCCCAGTCAAAATCTGAGCAGGCTTTGTAGAAATTGATATGGATAAGCAAAGGACTTTGATGAACTGACACAGATTTTCTAAGATAAGAACAAAGTTGGAGGACACACACTACCTGATTTTAAGACATTTTAAGTACTCAGCATTGACACAATTATTAGCATACAGATTAATGAAACTGGAAAATTGAATACAGAAATAAATCTATACAATATATGAACTACTAATATTCAAAAATGTTACTGAGGTAGTTCAAAGTAGCACAAATGGTGATGAGACAATGGTGCATCCAATTTGAAATATGGATTTCAAAGAAATAAAATATTATATAAAATATTCTATGAAAATAATAAAACCACACTAAACTTTTAGATTATAGTTCAATGTTTGAAAATGAAAAGCACAATTTAAATAACCCCAGAGTAAAAAAATATTAATTGGAATTAAATTAATTTGATTGTTAATAGAAATCTTTTGATAATGATATAAGGAAATGTTTTAAAGGAAAAAAATTTAAGAGAAGTCCACCTTAAGAAAAATAGAATCTTTCCTTAAGACTATATCCAATGAAAAAGAATGTAAAACATATAGATTCATAAATATATTAAATATTTCATATAACTGTTATGATTAATTTTTCTCTCAATTTATACTAAAGAATGAAGCCCTATTTTCTGGGGAAAACAAAAACAAAAACAAGTGATCTTAGTCTTTTGGTTTCAAAAGGAATTTGATTGATGGATAAAAGCATTCTAGATCATCGCCTCTTCGGTAGATAATTAGGTATCTAGTGTGCTTAGTAGGGATTGAGACTCTTTTATCCCTGCATATGTTGTTTTCTGGGGCTTTCCTGGTGGCTCAGCTGTAAAGAACCCAACTGAAATTGCAAAAGATGCTGGTAGATCCCTGGGTTGGGAAGATCTCCTGGAAGAGGGCATGGCAATCCACGCCAGTATTTTTGCCTGGAGAATCCCGTGAACAGAGTCAGACATGACTTAGCACACACACATGTTGCTTACCAGGTAGCACTAGTGGTAAAGAATCTGCCAGCCAATGTAAGAAAAGAAAGAGACACGGTTTCAATTCCTGGATTGGGAAAATCCCCTGGAGAAGAAAATGGCAACCCACTCCAGTATTCTTGCCTGAAAAATCCCATGGACAGAGGAGCCTGGAGGGCTACAGTCCAAAGTGTCACAAGGAGTCAGACTTAACTGAGCAACTAATCACATGTTGCTTACTGGTTAACTTACAGCAAATCGCTTCATTCAGCACGATTCCTGTTTCTGCTTCTCTCTAAAATTGTGGTAATAGATCTCCAAGCATTAGAAGTTAAATGACAACCTGGGTGTGAAGACTCAGAGTGCTTTGAGACATGGTATTATACACATGATAAGCCTTTGTATACAGGTGTCATATGAAAACAATGTGTAAATGAAAGTTTAAACAATTACTTTTTTCTGTAAAAATACTACAAATGAATAGAAACCAAAACCACCCTGTTTCTATTCCTCCAATGCCATGAAAAAAATCCCAGGATGAAAAATAGGTCTGTTTTAATCTTATAAAGAGGGTAGTGAAGTTTGCCTGTTAAGGAGAATTACAAAATGTATATAGAAATTTTAAATTTTTATAAGAATCTTTAGAATGTACCTGTTTTGTAAAATATGTTTCTATATGTCTACATCTTAATAATTATATATTTACACATGATTTTATGTATAGAAAATTAATGTTTGATGGAAACTAAAACAAAATGTTAAAAGTTAAATATTCTCACTAGAAGAAAGACATGTGCAATATATTTATATGAGACAGAGGCAGTGAGCTATAAGGGTTCATATTAAACTCAGTTTTTTATCATCTTTAGTGCCTAACTCAGTCCTAGTAGTTCATGCTGAGTAATTACATGTTAAAGAGGGAATACTTGAGTAAACTCACTGTCATTATTAACAAAACAGTTGTTAACAGTAACTCTTCTGACAAGCTGAATTTCCAAAAATTCCATACAGAAAGCATGTATTTAATATATGGCATTTAGCTAAATGTCCTCTAGGTTTCCTAATTTAATGGTTAGATTTTATCATCCTATGTCAGGTGGATATTTAAATAGATAATCAAGTAAAGAGAGAAGAGTAGGGAGCCATGAACAGAAGAACTTGAATGGATCCCCTGGAGTTAAAGAGTCAAGAATATCCTGTAGACCGAGATCCTTAGAAAACATCAATATAGCTATTAATGCAGACCATTAAATGTTCAGATTAACATTCAACAATGGATAAAAGTATAACTAAGTACCTGAGCTTAGAAAACAATATGGGATACAGCCCTATTTCTATTTGTTCTCTACGTGAAATTCACTTATTTCTTGGAAGAATCATGCTGACAATGGAAACTTTCATTAGAACACTTGTAGTACTGTGTAAAAATATGTGTGGCAAAAATTGATAAATAAATCATGAAATAGTCTCTACATTTCCAATAACTGACATGCATAGGAAAAGAAACTTTGTTGAGTGAGAAATCTACATATTTTCAACATGATTCTCTTTCTTCTTATAATGCCGGAAGAACAAAAATTGGCAGAAGATTCTTTTAATCTGGCATACATTTCATTAGAAATTCTAACAGGCTTATACATGATTCACTGGAAATATTGAAAGTCAATGTGCAGAAGATTCTGACTTAGACTAATATGATCTCTGTTCCTTCTTTCAACAGAGATTTTCAAAAAATTCCATCCATATCTGTCATGAGGATACAACCTAAAATTGTCATTTGTTCATAGTTAGATGTCCTTCACTGGCTGCCAAAACACCTAATAATAAAAATAAAAATGAACAAATGAAACAACCACTGAATTTAATTCTCCTTTTCTTATTTGCTTTCCATAAAATAATAAACATCTATTCAGGAATTTTATCATGTGTACATCTTTCCCCAGTAAGCATAATCACACAGTTTCTTTCTTCAGAGAGACATTTCTAAGAACTCCCATCCCACTGATCATATTTCTGACCCCAGTTTATAAAAAATCACACTATGAAGCAAATCGATGTTTGTGTCCAAAAGGGGCTTACAGTTAGAATCACAACAGAGGCATCATTTCACTTTCTGATGGAAAAATGTGTGGGTTATTCCATAATTTAATCGTTCTGTTCATAAGACCTATCTTATAAATATAGTTTGATCAATCATTTAATCATCAGGCTAGAAAAACAAATTGGAAAATTTGGAAATTATCTACTTTTCTTGAGAAGTTCATTTATTTAAAAGTGGATATTATGTAATAGAACACTGTGAAAGCTACAATTTGGCTATAGCAATGTATAAAACATGGTCCCATCTTTAAGTAGCTTACACAATAGAAGAGAATATATACCAGTAACTTATGAGAGTGCTGTTAAGAATAAGATTTACAGGTGTGGAAAAGCAGACAGCAAAGTCCTATCAAAACTTCTGGGTTTGCCTGAACGTCAGAATATTTCACAACAGCCATTCTGTTCACTCTAACATGTTTGCTGAATTATTTGATTATAAAGTAAGATATATGTTTAGACTATATATCCTCTTTGTTGACATTTCACATAAGCTTTAAAAATTTATGTGAATTTATGAGATTCTCTGGTGGTTCAGATGGTAAAGAGTCTGCCTGGAATGCAGGAGACCTGAGTTCCATCCCTGAGTTGGGAAGATCCACTAAAGAAGGAAGTGGCAACCCACTCCAGTAGTCTAGCCTGGAAAATCCCATGGACAGAGGAACCTGGCAGGCTACAGTCCATAGAGTCACAAGGAGTCGGACATGACTGAACAATTTCACTTAAAAATACATAAATTACAAAAAAATGATGTTATACTCATACACTTCACTTATTGCCACTGTGATACTTATCTATATATTGAATCTTTATGTATGGGCATATGTATATATGTGAGTGTTCTATCTCTTTCTACTTTTGAAGTTTAGATGGCATATATAAATATAATGAAATGAAAAATAAATGTTTTAGAATATTGAATCAAGAGTAAAGACTGGGAGAGGAGTCAGTCAGTTCAGTCACTCAGTCGTGTCCAACTCTTTATGACCCCATGAATCGCAGCACGCCAGGCCTCCTGTCCATCACCAACTCCCAGAGTTCACTCAAACTCATGTCCATCAAGTCGGTGATGCCATCCAGCCATCTCATCCTTTGTCGTCCCCTTCTCCTCCTGTCCCCAAACCCTCCCAGCATCAGGGTCTTTTCCAGTGAGTCAGCTCTTCACATGAGGTGGCCAAAGTACTGGAGTTTCAGCTTTAGCATCATTCCTTCCAAAGACATCCCAGGGCTAATCTCCTTCACAATGGACTGGTTGGATCTCCTTGCAGTTCAAGGGACTCTCAAGAGTCTTCTCCAACGTCACAGCTCAAAAGCATCAATTCTTCGGCGCTCAGCCTTCTTCACAGTCCAACTCTCACATCCATACATGACCACTGGAAAAACCATAGCCTTGACTAGATGGACCTTTGTTGGCAAAGTAATGTCTCTGCTTTTGAATATACTATCTAGGTTGGTCATAACTTTCCTTCCAAGAAGTAAGGGTCTTTTAATTCTGTGGCTGCAATTATAAATGACTTTAAATTCCCTAAGAGCCACATCAAAGTGTCATGTGATCATTTATAAGAACTGCTAGGCCCAAAAGGCAAATGAGACAGAAAAAAAAATTCAGTTCAGAAAAATCATAAATGCACTTTTATAGTACACATCAATTATTTGATATAAAAACCATATGATAAATGTTACAAACTTCTTACAAATTCATTGATATGATTATACTTGTGTATATTAATGAGGGCATTTCCTCACTCATGGCTTCTACTGTAAACAGGAAATATGTTTGCATGTATTCAACCATTCATTTAAGAAATATTTAATGAACGACTACAACGAGGTCAGATGCTCTCTAAGCACTGAAGTTATCACAGTTATTTTTTTCACATGTGCTTTCATACTAGTGGTAAAAATTAGGCAATAAACAATCAAATCATTATATGTTAGGTGATAAGAACTAACAGAACAATGGGACTTTCCTGGTGGCTCAAATGGTAAAGAATCTGACCACAATTCAAGAGATCAAGGTTCGATCCCTGTGTTGGAAAGATTCCCTGGAGAAGGGAATGACTAGCTGTTCCAGTATTCTTACCTGGAAAATTACATGGACAGAGGAGCCTGGTGTGCTATGGTCCCTGGGTCATGACTGAGTGATTTAACACAAGAGAACTATAAAGCAGAATAACGCAGGTTAAGTAGAAGGAAGATAAAGGGGAAGGAAGCCTGGGACTGAGCACAAGTGTTACACCGTGTGTTTAGTGATGGTCTCAATGATAAGAGAACACGTACCCCAACAGGACAATTGAGGAACAAAAATCAAGACTTGGTATGTAAAGGCTAAACAAGATTAATGGCAGCGTGTGTGTTGGAATGGATTTCTGTGAGCTGGTGTTTGCTGCTAAGGGCTGCACACTCTGAGTGTATTTCTCTCTTCCCAGCTCTGTTGTGGTTACTTGAAACAGGCCATAATGAGAGTTTCTATACCATAAACCTTGAAAACACTGTAAGCTGAGATATTTTCTTTTCCTGGAGAGCTGTCGTTAGACATTTACCAGTGCACCACTGAATCTGGACTAAGACCTGGTGCAGATCAGCAAAGGGGAAAGGAGTGTATATTCGCAGAGGTAGCGGGCAAGAGAAAGCAAGTGGTGATTCAAATGCAATGCATTGTCTGGGAGTCCTCTCAAGGATTATGCTGGTGCCCCAACATGTGGGTGTGAAACACTCTCTGCATAGCCTGGAAGATGTGGTTGGTGGAACAGGTAGCACCAGGGAGGTCAGTAGGCAGGGAGCCAAGTCCAAGGTGAGGACTGAAGATTTGGTTTCAAAGAAGGTGAGTTTGGAGGGTTATTGGGAAAGAGAAGAAAGATCTTAAGTTCTGGGCTTTAAAGGGACCCTCAGACACAGGAAGTCACCTAGAGATCTTGTTACCAGAACAACAGCTCTGTCTGCACAACATCCTGTTAAGAAGTTGAGGTTTCCAATTAAATTAATTTAAAAAAAAAAGTTGAAGTTTTGTTTCAAGTGCCTTGTTAATTTTCTCATGACTCACTTCTGCAAAGCCTGTTTCATGATCCCAGGGAACTGAAGCTTCCTTCCTTTTGTTTAAACAAATCACCTTGATTTGTAAATACATTCCCCAGAAGGGAAAAGCTACCCACTCCAGTATTCTGGCCTGAAGCATTCCATGGACAGTATAGTCCATGGGGTCACAAAGAGTCGGACACAACTGAGCAAATTTCACTTTCACTTTCGACGGACCTGGAGTTCCTCTAGGGCACTGCCACTCCCTTCTGTTTCCCCAGAGTCTGGCACAGAATCAATTGTTCAGTGAGTACCTATAGAATGAAATGTCATTGAAAATCACTTGGCCCCATGAGAAAGCCAGTGGTCAACATCCCTCGTTGCTTCCTGTTTGTTTTCTCTCTCTTGAGTTCTGTGATTCACGGGAGCCACCACCTTGACTGCTTTCTTTACTGCTCCAGCCTTAATGCCCAGAGTAGTATCTGGCATGTGGTAGGCATTAATACAAGCTTCTTTTTTTAATTTTATTTTATAGTGGAGTATAGTTGATTTACAACATTGTGTTAGCTTCGGGTTTACAGGAAAGTATATCACTACAGTTATTTATACTGTTGTTAAGCTACCAAGTTGTGCCCAACTCTTTGAGACCCCATGGACTACAGCACACCAGGCTCCTCTGTCCTGCACTTTCTCCTAGAGTTTGCTCAAATTCATGTCCACTGGGTCAGTGATGTCATCTAACCATCTCATCCCCTGCTGCCCTCTTCTCTTGCCTTCAATATTTCCTAGCCTCAGGGTCTTTTCCAATAGGTCAGCTGTTCTCAGCAGATAACCAATGCATTGTAGCCTCAACTTTAGCATCAGGCCTTCCAATGAATATTGGAAGGGTTGATCTCTTTAAGATTGACTGGTCTGATCTCCTTATAGTCCCAGGCACTTTCAAGAGTCACCTCTAGCACGACACTTCACAAGCATCAATTCTTAGGCACTCAGTCTTCTTTATTGTCCAGATCTCACATCTGAACATGACTACTGGAAAAACTACAGCTTTGGCTATGCATTCCTTCATCAGCAAAGTGATGTTTCTGCTTTTTTATATGGTGTCTAGGTTTGTCATAGTTTTCCTTCAAAGGAGAAAGCATCTTCCCCCCACTCCCCCAAGGGCTAGAACTAGATTTTCGTTAATTTCCAGTTAAGCAAGGACTTGTAAGTATAAATTCTATACAAATATATTCCCAGTGTCTTTCAGCTGGAGTAACCCACTCAGTGTCTTTCAACTGAGCAAAATCTCCCCAGTATTTTTTTTTTATTTATTCATTTTTAATTGGAGGATTTCTTTACACTGTTGTATTGGTTTCTACCTTACAGCAACATGAATCAGACTTAGGTATACATTTGTCCCCTCACTTTTAACCTCACCCCATCCCATCCCTCTAGGTTGTCACAGAGTACCTCAAGAATCTTTTAATTTCACTTTGCAGTCAGTGTCCAAAGTGATTTGGGAGCTCAAGAAAAATCTTGGAATATATACATTCTTTTTCAGATTTTTTTCCCATTTAGCTATTATTACAGAATAATGAGTGGGATACTCTGGTGGCGTGGAGGTAAAGAATCTGCCTACAATGTAGGAGATCTGGGTTCAATCCCTAGGTTAGCAAGATTCTCCTGGGAAGGACATGGCAACCCACTCCAGTATTCTTGCCTAGAGAATCCCATGGACAGAGGAGCTTGACGGGCTACAGTCCATGAGGTCACAAAAAGTCAGACACTACTAACTAAGCACATATCACAGCTCAGAACACTGAGTAGATTTCCGTGTGCTATACAGTAGATAGATCCTTGTTGATTATCTATTTTATATACAGTAGTGTCAATACAAACTTCTTAAGCAAACAACAACCAGTCATGGGCCACAAGGTCAGAGCTCTGATAGGTAGTCATGGGAATGCTACTAATTTTGACATGATGCACCTGAACTCCCTGAACTCCATTTGCTTGAAGGTAGAGGTAGTTTCAGACCCTTGGGAGACCCTGGACATGTGGACAGGAGCTAACAGCCCATTCCTACATGTAAAGAAAGTAGGCTTATTGGTCCAGTAACATAGTTGATCTTATTGTGCATAGTGTCCATGCTAAGTCACTTCGGTCGTATCCAACTCTGTGAGACCCTAAGTATTGCAGCCTTCCAGACTCTTCTGTCCTTGGGATTCTCCAGGCAAGAATACTGGGATGGATTGCCATGCCCTCCTCCAGGGGATCTTTCTGAACCAGGGATCGAACATTATGTCTCTTACCTGCATTGGTGGGCAGGTTCTTTACCACTAGAGCAACTTGGAAAGCCCCTGGATCTTCAAGTGTTAGTTCACAACCTTGAGTATACAATCAACTCTTCTGGGGGAGGGTTTGAAACATAAATTTGTGGCTGATGGGTGTTTGCATAAGACATCCTGGCCAAATTTATCAACAGAAAATGATACCTGCCCCCCATTTTTCCCCTTCACTGAGCTGTGTGTCATTCTGAAAGAAAATTTGCAGCATGCCTGGAAACAGGTGCCTACCCACCTTGATAAGAAGATGAAAAACAATCAGTCCCAAATGAAATGATGCATTTGCTGCAATAAACTCGCCTCCGGGGATAATCAGGTGCTGCCATTTCCACAAACCGCCCGTCAATTCTGACACTCCAGCCAAGAACTGTTCTACTTTCCTGACATTCTGAAGTTTAGCATTTTATGGTCTTCCTATAATAAGATCATCTTGTTTCAGAGTCATTTGTATTGTAATTGCTTTAAAATTTCAAAGAGCTCTGAATTTCTATACCTCATTAAGTTGGATTATATGAGAAATGCTAGGGATTAAAAACAACAAGCAAGTGACCTTTATTTGCTTCATTGTCCTGCCATGTAGATTTCTGTGGTCTTGTTTTCACTATTAGACCCTGCTGGACTCTCATCCATAGACTTCAGAAATTTCAGAGGATGATATGTAACTCTCCTCCTATATCTACCACATTCTTTCTTGTCATCAGATTAAACACACACACACACAAACAAGTCACCTGTGGGCTTGGTTCTGAACTCTATTAAGGGATTGCCCAGGTCTAACTAATTTATATCATAATCAATCTTGGAAACAGGAAACCAAATGTTCTTTAGCCTCCTCAGTGTCTAAAATATTAGACAAGGTTAGCATGGAAAGAAAGAAGACTCCAGAGAGACGTTGAGGGGTGGGAGGTGGGAGGGGGATTCAGGATTGGGAGCTCGTGTACACCTGTGGTGGATTCATGTTGATGTATGGCAAAGCCAATAGAGTATTGTAAAGTAAAATAAAGTATAAAAAAAAATTCAAATAAAAATAAATAAAGGATCATTTGCTATGAAAAAAAAAGAAAGACGACTTCCCCCTCACCTCACCTTCCATATAAAATTTTCAATTACTTTTTCAGCAAGCTAATAATTTTTAATGCTTACCACGTGCCAGCCATCAAATTAGATTATTTATACACAATGTTTTAGATTACTGCACATTAGCACTATTACATGGAAATTGCCCAAAGGACTCAGAGCTAGTTACATGACTCCAAAGCCTGGAAATTTCCACTACATTATAATGACTAGAAACAGCATTTTTTAAAGGTACCATAGAATTCTGTGTGTGCAACATATATGGACAAACATGTAGCCATACTCTCTGGACTTCCCAGGTGATGCAGTAGTAAGATTCCTCCTGTCAGTTCAAGAGACACAGGAGTCGTGGGCTCAATCCCTGCATTGGGAAGATCCCCTGGAGGAGGAAATCTCAACCCATTTCACTGTTCTTGCCATGGACAAAGGAGTCTGGTGGGCTACAATCAAAAGGGTTGCAAAAAGTTGGACAAGACTAAGCACGCACACACACACCCCCATATTCTCAGAAAGTTCAGAGTCTAAGTAAAGAAAAAATTCCATATTTCATCAATTTTGATATGCATGTGGATTCACAGTTTTAATATCTGAGAGAGTGATCTTATTAACTGCTTTCAAATTGCAGGCATGATGTGGCCATCATGTCATGTCTATCAGTGCCTATGTGATCATGAATTTGGCTCTGGTTCTTCATCTTGTCATCACTTGCAGCTCTAAATAAATCAAAGTCTTTTTTTTTTAAGACTTACTTGGCTGCACATGCTCTTGGCACTCGAGATCTTGTTGCCTCATGTGTACTCTTAGCTGCAGCATGCAGCATCTAGCTCCCTGTTGTTGTTTAGTCACTAAGTCATATCCAACTCTTGTGACCCTGCAGACTGTAGTCCACCAGATTCCTCTCTTCATGGGATTTCCAGGCAAGAATACTGGAGTGGGTTGTCATCTCCTTCTTCAGGGAATCTTCCTGACCCAGGAACTGAACCTCATCTCCTGCTTTGACAGACAAATTCCTTACCACCAAGCCACCAGAGGAGCCTAGCTCCCTAAGGAATCAAACCCAGGGCCCCTGCATTAGAAGCTCAGAGTCTTAACCACTAGGCCACCAGGGAGTTCCCTAAAAGTCTCTTTTGATAAGTATAAAATAAGACTTCGAAGTGACAAGAAAGCATGCTGCCCTAGTTTAACTGTCAGAGTTATCCTTTTGCAGGAATACATGAGATAAAGTGCAATTTACTAATATCTCAGTTTCCATGGAATACAGCACATAAAAATTAAAAATGGCTTCTATGTATGAAATTCTAAGTGTAATGGGACTGTAGAGAAGGAAGAAATTGTAGGGTGAAGAAAATCTGGAATTTTTTTATTGTAAAGAACTGAAAAGTGGTTTCACTAGCTGTACAGGAAGCTCTCTATAAATCATCCCTCATGTGGCAACCCCCCATATGTCATCATTATTTACATATTTGGGACAAAAACTTTGAAGAAATTAACATGTTTTTCAGTGTCCACACACTGCATTAGCATAATCCAGTTAAGACTGTTGAAATGTGGCAGAATCCATGCTGCTTGTCTTGGCGTGCTTTTGGGTACACACTGGAAGATATTTCTCCCCCAAGAAGTGCTTTTTTATAATTTTATTTATTTATTTAGGCTGTGCTGGGTCTTCATTGCTACATGGGTTTTTTTTTTTTTTTTTATCTAATTGCAGTGAGCAGGGGCTACTCTCTAGTTGCAGTCCACAGGCTTCTCTTTGTGGTCACTTCTCTCTGTTACTCAGCAGGGGCTCCAGGATCCACAGGCTTCAGCAGTTATGGCTCCCAGACTCTAAAACACAGGGGCAGCAGTTGTGGAGCACAGGCTTAGTTGCTCCATGACACATGGGATCCCCCTGCATCAGGCATGGAACCTGCGTTTCCTGCATTGGCAGGTGGATTCTTTACCACTGAGCAACCAGGAAAGCCTGCCAAGAATGGTTTGCCCAAAGATCGTTCTATCAGTGCCCACATGTTTCTGAATCCATGCTGGTGTGCTGCTCCAGATCTGCTTCATGAATGCCAGTTCTTCCTAGATGTTTTGCTCTGTTGTATTCATATATTTGCTTTGTTTTTACTTTTCAGTGAAATCTTAACTGGAAAAGATGTCAGGAATATCACTAGGAGGACTCCAAGTGAAAATGAGAGAACTGTGATCACGTATGGTGATTAAGAGTTACTTATCACACTGGAAAAGGCAGAAGTTTAAGGATATCAGCTGTATGTGCTGACTTGGTGAAAACTCAATTTCCAATCTATGTGTGATGATCCCATTTAGATTAGCATTTCAGTTCAGTTCAGTTCACCCGCTCAGTCGTGTCCGACTCTTTGTGACCCCATGAATCGCAGCACTCCAGGCCTCCCTGTCCATCACCANAAGGACTCAGAGCTAGTTACATGACTCCAAAGCCTGGAAATTTCCACTACATTATAATGACTAGAAACAGCATTTTTTAAAGGTACCATAGAATTCTGTGTGTGCAACATATATGGACAAACATGTAGCCATACTCTCTGGACTTCCCAGGTGATGCAGTAGTAAGATTCCTCCTGTCAGTTCAAGAGACACAGGAGACGTGGGCTCAATCCCTGCATTGGGAAGATCCCCTGGAGGAGGAAATCTCAACCCATTTCACTGTTCTTGCCATGGACAAAGGAGTCTGGTGGGCTACAATCAAAAGGGTTGCAAAAAGTTGGACAAGACTAAGCACGCACACACACACCCCCATATTCTCAGAAAGTTCAGAGTCTAAGTAAAGAAAAAATTCCATATTTCATCAATTTTGATATGCATGTGGATTCACAGTTTTAATATCTGAGAGAGTGATCTTATTAACTGCTTTCAAATTGCAGGCATGATGTGGCCATCATGTCATGTCTATCAGTGCCTATGTGATCATGAATTTGGCTCTGGTTCTTCATCTTGTCATCACTTGCAGCTCTAAATAAATCAAAGTCTTTTTTTTTTAAGACTTACTTGGCTGCACATGCTCTTGGCACTCGAGATCTTGTTGCCTCATGTGTACTCTTAGCTGCAGCATGCAGCATCTAGCTCCCTGTTGTTGTTTAGTCACTAAGTCATATCCAACTCTTGTGACCCTGCAGACTGTAGTCCACCAGATTCCTCTCTTCATGGGATTTCCAGGCAAGAATACTGGAGTGGGTTGTCATCTCCTTCTTCAGGGAATCTTCCTGACCCAGGAACTGAACCTCATCTCCTGCTTTGACAGACAAATTCCTTACCACCAAGCCACCAGAGGAGCCTAGCTCCCTAAGGAATCAAACCCAGGGCCCCTGCATTAGAAGCTCAGAGTCTTAACCACTAGGCCACCAGGGAGTTCCCTAAAAGTCTCTTTTGATAAGTATAAAATAAGACTTCGAAGTGACAAGAAAGCATGCTGCCCTAGTTTAACTGTCAGAGTTATCCTTTTGCAGGAATACATGAGATAAAGTGCAATTTACTAATATCTCAGTTTCCATGGAATACAGCACATAAAAATTAAAAATGGCTTCTATGTATGAAATTCTAAGTGTAATGGGACTGTAGAGAAGGAAGAAATTGTAGGGTGAAGAAAATCTGGAATTTTTTTATTGTAAAGAACTGAAAAGTGGTTTCACTAGCTGTACAGGAAGCTCTCTATAAATCATCCCTCATGTGGCAACCCCCCATATGTCATCATTATTTACATATTTGGGACAAAAACTTTGAAGAAATTAACATGTTTTTCAGTGTCCACACACTGCATTAGCATAATCCAGTTAAGACTGTTGAAATGTGGCAGAATCCATGCTGCTTGTCTTGGCGTGCTTTTGGGTACACACTGGAAGATATTTCTCCCCCAAGAAGTGCTTTTTTATAATTTTATTTATTTATTTAGGCTGTGCTGGGTCTTCATTGCTACATGGGTTTTTTTTTTTTTTTTTATCTAATTGCAGTGAGCAGGGGCTACTCTCTAGTTGCAGTCCACAGGCTTCTCTTTGTGGTCACTTCTCTCTGTTACTCAGCAGGGGCTCCAGGATCCACAGGCTTCAGCAGTTATGGCTCCCAGACTCTAAAACACAGGGGCAGCAGTTGTGGAGCACAGGCTTAGTTGCTCCATGACACATGGGATCCCCCTGCATCAGGCATGGAACCTGCGTTTCCTGCATTGGCAGGTGGATTCTTTACCACTGAGCAACCAGGAAAGCCTGCCAAGAATGGTTTGCCCAAAGATCGTTCTATCAGTGCCCACATGTTTCTGAATCCATGCTGGTGTGCTGCTCCAGATCTGCTTCATGAATGCCAGTTCTTCCTAGATGTTTTGCTCTGTTGTATTCATATATTTGCTTTGTTTTTACTTTTCAGTGAAATCTTAACTGGAAAAGATGTCAGGAATATCACTAGGAGGACTCCAAGTGAAAATGAGAGAACTGTGATCACGTATGGTGATTAAGAGTTACTTATCACACTGGAAAAGGCAGAAGTTTAAGGATATCAGCTGTATGTGCTGACTTGGTGAAAACTCAATTTCCAATCTATGTGTGATGATCCCATTTAGATTAGCATTTCAGTTCAGTTCAGTTCACCCGCTCAGTCGTGTCCGACTCTTTGTCAGCCCATGAATCGCAGCACTCCAGGCCTCCCTGTCCATCACCAACTCCCAGAATTCACTCAAACTCATGTCCATCAAGTTGGTGATGCCATCCAGCCATCTCATCCCCTGTCATCCCCTTCTCCTCCTGCCCCCAATCCCTCCCAGCATCAGGGTCTTTTTAAATGAGTCAACTCTTCGCATGAGGGAGCCAAAGTATTGGCACTTCAGTCCTTTCAAAGAACACCCAGGACTGATCTCCTTTAGGATGGACTGGTTGGATCTCCTTGCAGTCCAAGGGACTCGCAAGAGTCTTCTCCAACACCACGATTCAAAAGCATCGATTCTTTGGCACTCAGCTTTCTTCACAGTCCAACTCTCACATCCATACATGACCACTGGAAAAACCATAGCCTTGAAGGGACATACCTTTGTTGGCAAGGTACTATCTCTGCTTGTCAATATGCTATCTAGGTTGGTCATAACTTTCATTCCAAGAAGTAAGTGTCTATGGAATGTGCTAAATCCAGATCATTCACTATAAATATGTCTCATGTGTGGATCTAAGAAATGGAAAATGATGTTTCTAATGATTATACACTGAAATAATATTTAGATACAGTGGATTAAATAAAATATGCTATTAAAACTATTTTCAGTTGTTTTTTAATGCAGCAACGAGAAAATTTAAAGTTCCTTTTGTGGGCTGTATTATATTTTTATTAGATAACACGGTCCTAAACAATGTACAGGGCACTTCCTTCAACATATCCTGTAAAGAGCATTACAATACCCATTTTAAAGGATAAGTCAACTGAGACAGAGAGGTTAGGCATTGTCAGTCATCAGCTTCTCTCCCTCGTGATTCAGACAGTAAAGAATCTGGCTATAATTCAGGAGCTACAACAGATGCAAGTTTGATCCCTGGGTGGGTAAGATTCCCTTGGGGAGAACATGGCAACCCACTCCAGTATTCTTGCCTGGAGAATTCCATGGACTGAGGAGGCTGGCAGTCTACAGTTCATGGAGTCGCTAAGAGTCAGACACAACTGAGCGACTGACGCATGCACAGAGTCTCTGTGGTGTCTTGGCTCTACATCTAGTGAGGCCTTTTTCTAGCACAGCAGTTTCCCCTTTGTAGCAAATCCTTCCCTTCCCATCATGGGCTATCCACCTGAGTCCAAGCAGCAATGGTGCAGCCTCCTTAAATTGACAAGAACAAGAAGGTGGAAAGCTAGGCAGAAGTTGTGAAACCCACACTGTAGTGAAACTGAAAGTTGCTCAGTCACGTCTGACTCTTTGACATGCCATGGGCTACACAGTTTGTGGAATTCTCCAGGACAGAATACTGGAGTGGGTAGCCAGTCCCTTCTCCAGGGGTATCTTCCCAAACCAAGAATGGAACTCAGGTTTCCCACATTGCAGGCAGATTCTTTACCAGCTGAGCCACCAGGGAAGCCCCACACTGTAGGGAAAGAAACAAATTAGCCAAAATGGCATGGTCAGGCTCTCTCACCCCACACCCTCTCCTTCACCCCACATATTGTAAATAATTATTTTTTTTAGTGGATGAGCTCACTTATAGCACTCCGCATGCATGTCATGATGTATCTATCCACTTGGTCAGGGCCCACATTTGCTCTGTAAGCATATAAGTTCCACCTGAAAAAGCCTATCTGTCTACCTTATGGCTGCATTATGGTAGTGAGTCTGCGTTAGGTCTGTATCTGCTGGGTCAACCACGAGAGGCGAGAATACAGTGTGTGTGCTACTATGCCAGTCAGGAGAGAATGCACCTGTTTGCAGTTCCTACGACTCCTTCAGTTTTCTTCCAGCTTCCCTGCTCACGCCTTACCTACCCTGAGTACACAGAGTGAGAAGCGAGACACACAGTAAGTCTCCTTGGTCCCACACTGGGCTGGGATGAACATGGTTCTGATGAACCTCAGAGGCCTGGGCCAGCATGAGACTCGAAGAACTGATAGCAATGAAGGACTATTTGGGCTCCAGGCCTCACCTTCTTAAGAGACATCACCTTAGAAGAATCACATTCTGGGGCCCTGGCCAATCTCCAAATAACTATCTTCCTCCCAGCCCCACCTTCTGTAGAAGGACCTGAAGTCCTCAGGGAAGAACGTGGACTAACAGGGTGCAATGAACCAGTGAAGTGTTCAGCTCTAACTGTCGGGTCCTAGAAAATGATATGACACAAATGATCCCAGGGTTTTGCAAGTCTCCTCTGAAGCGTCCAGGCTGGTCTGCCTGTATTCACTGGGAAGGAGTATGAGCATCATGGGAGCCATGCTTTGTCAGTTACTGCTCCTTCAGGCAAGGACCATCTCCACTGCAC
Organism: Neotragus pygmaeus; assembly: GCA_006410875.1. NCBI lineage: Eukaryota > Metazoa > Chordata > Mammalia > Artiodactyla > Bovidae > Neotragus > Neotragus pygmaeus. The sequence goes on along the minus strand of SJYV01048715.1, from coordinate 115,139 downwards.
ATGCGCAGAGGAAAGCTGTCTAGAGAGCTGGGCTGAGAGCCAAACAAAGGGTAGCTGGGCTCAGGTGTGCAGAGGTCGCCCCAGCACCTCCATGTGATGAAAAGGGGCTGTTGCAGCAACACTGGAAAACTGTCAGTTGTCCTCAGGGCAAAGTGAGTTCTGGACACTGTCCCTGGAGGCAGGGTGGAGAAAGGACAGAAGAACAGGTATCTAAAAGTTAAAAGAAGAGAGAACAAGTTGTGTTTGAGTCCTGGGTTTTACTGTTTATTTTTCATAAAAGTGAGAGAGTCAGTTCCTAGGCAGGTTGATAAGAAGTCCGGAGTCCCCAAGGAGGAGAAGAAAGGGGTCTGAGGCTCTCGAAGTGGAGATAGGGATCTGAAATTCTCAAGGAGGAGGAAAGGAAAAACATCTTTTTTTTTTTTCTTCTCTACATTCTTTAGTCTTAGTCACATAAAGTGAAGAAAGTTAAGATGCTCAGTCGTGTTCAACTCTTGGAGATCCCATGGACTGTAGCCTACCAGGCTCCTCTGTCCATGGGATTTTCCAGGCAATAGTACTAGAGTGGAATGCCATTTCCTTCTCCAGTTGATCTTCCCAACCCAGGGATCGAACCCGGGTCTCCCACGTTGTAGACAGACGCTTTACTGTCTGAGTCATCAGGGAAGTCCTTAAGGATATCACTTACATTCTGTCTTGTTTACAAGGATACCACTGTTTCTAGTATCAGGTTGTTGTAATATACTTTATAAAAGGTCTGGCATTCAACAGATCGCAGAGATGACTGTGGCTTGGAAAAGCTGCTGTGTGGAAGTTTAATTCCTAAGTGTAATGGGAAAAAAAATCAAAGGGAGAGAGAAGATAAATATTTGGGGCAGGTGAAGGGTGTCCATGTTGTTTTTCCTTACTTCCATTGTTTTATAAATGGAGACAATTTACACGATCAACTTATTTACTTTGAGGCAGTTCCTCAGGTGTTATTGAGCTTAAAGCGCTTCCATAATGGTTAAAGACTCAATATTCTTTCTGTTCCATAATCTTGCTCGCTGAGCCCAGTGCAGGGGATGAGCCTGGGTGAGGCAAGTCCATTATGAGACTGTAATCAGTGCTTTTTGTTGCTGTTGTTGTTGTTGTTCCTGAAAGAACATGGGGGGCATTTCTACGTGATGGGCCTTTATATGTTCTTGTGAGATTCTAGAACAGTGTGAGTACTAACCACAGGTGCATTGTGAGACAGGAAAGAAAAACGAATACCTGAGGGTAGCAGTTGGTATCTGCTAGTGTAACTGACTGTCCCCAGGGCATCCCCCCACCTGACCCCCCCAGTGCCCAGTGCTCACTGGTGCCTGGTGAAGGCTGCTTTTTGGGAACACCTGGAGGTTTTCCTTCATCAGAACAGAGTGAACAGGAAGTTTCAGAGGGTGACTATCCCTGAAAGAAGTCCTCAAGCAATGATGGACATAGAATCTTTGCATTAAAATTCTTTAAAAGTGCGTTAAAACTGACTTGCATTTTATGCTGTCTTATAGAATTCCCTAGAAGAGCAGTCCCCAAGCCTTTTTGTGCCAGGGACCAGGTTCATGGAAGACAATGTTTCCATGGATCAGAGGGTAGAGAGTTGGGGGATAGTTTCAGGATGATTCATACGCATTCCATTCATTGTGTATTTTATTTCTATTATCATTATGTCAGCTCTACCTCATCATCACCCATTAGATCCCAGGGGTTGGAGACTCCTGTTGTAGAAAACTCACACCCCAATTTCGTTTGGTGTTAATTCCCTCTTAAATCTTGTATGGGGTTTCTTCCTTCCCCAGTCTCATTTCCACATTCCTTGCTCTTTGTTTCCTAATGTTATCTTGTGTTAAACCTAATTGCTCTCAAAGGCTTGTCTCAGGATCTGCTCCCAGAGGGATACACTCAGACACATTTTATCTTCTTCCAGGTGATTGTAATGATGAGGTAGTGTGTGGCCTGGAACGTAGAGTTTTTAGTGGGCTCCCCAGGTGGCTCAGTGGCAAAGAATCTGCCTACCAGTGCAAGAGACATGAGTTCGATCGCTGGGTCAGGAAGATCCCCTGGAGGAGGAAATGGCAACCCATTTTGCTATTATTGCCTGGGAAATCCCATGGACAGAGTGTGGTGGGCTACACACCAAGGGGTCACAAAGAGTCAGATATGGCTGAGCAACTGAGCACAGCACACACACATAGCAAATGTACACCTGATGTGAAGTAATCCAAAGTGACAGAATCCAAGTCTTCTAGCACGTCTAGGTAGTGGCCTTCGTCACAGCTGGCACCTGGATACCTGGTCAAGAGGACAGAGCACAGCATTGGATATAAAGAGGGAGAGTCTAAAACATGGAAACTGAGGGAAGAGGCACTCCTTATCCGGATGACATATAAATGGTATGAGTGTCCAAGAATGCCAAGCTGGTAATTGGGGTTTATCAGAAGCACAGGGTGGTGTCTTGGGGTAGCAGATGAAGTCATTCGAGGTAGAACAGTGAACTGATGTGGCCTGAACCTCCCTGACAGTAAGTTTCGGTACTCAAGCCTGACATTAAGCTTTCTGCTTAGTATTGCTTCTTTTAATTCTAACAAGGATAGTGACAAAAGTTTTATATCACTTCTATAGGTTAAAAACAAAAAACTTACGTTGTTGTTGTTGTTGTTGTTAATTTATTTATTTTAATTGGAGGCTAATTACTTTGCAATATTGTAGTGGTTTTTGCCATACATTGACATGAATCTGCCATGGGTGTACATGTGTTCCCCATCCTGGACCCCCTCTCACATCCCTCCCCTTACTTTTTCAAAATCATCTTCCTGGAAAAAGGTGGAGGGACCCATTTCTGACTAGTTTCATAGTTCATGTGCCTTTTGGTAAAAATATGAAGCAGAATCTCCTGGACTGAGCTTCTGTGGGTACATTTCCTCAAGAGGATGGGCCATAAAGTGATGTGGGGACCCCAGGGATTTATACTCTCTTTATTATCAAATCTCATGTCTGTACAGAGGATTCATAGGAGGGGCTAAGGAATTAAAGTGCAGGTTCCCAGGCGGTGCTAGTGGTAAAGAATCTGCCTGCCAGTGTAGGTAGACAGGAGAGATCTGGGTTCCATGCCTGGGTCAGGAAGATGCCCTGGAGGAGGGCACAGCAACTCACTCCAGGATTCCTGCCTGAAGATGTTCATGGGCAGAGGAGCCTGGCAGGCTATCGTCCATGGGGCCACAGAGTTGAATGAGGCTGAGCACACGTGTTGTTGATCACAAAAGAGGTGATCACAAAAGAGGTGATCGCAAAAGCCAGAGAAGTTGTAGGAAGGCGATGTACAATTAGTTGTGCATATATTACTTCTTGGTGCTCAGATATTAGGGCAGTCTCCAAATTAACCCAGGATCCCCTTGATAGGGAAGACAATAGTGTTATTTTGTTTTAAGAATTTACTTTTCATTGTGAAGCATACTATATAAAAAAACACATACAATTAAAAATATTTCGCTTACTAAGGATTGTAAAGTGAGCATCCGTGAAACCTCTATCCAGATCAAATCATCGAATTTTACCAATCCCTAAGCACCCCACAATTACCCTCAGATTTATAACTCCCTTCTTGTTTGCTCAGTAGCTAAGCTGCATCTGACTGTAGCGTGCCAGGATCCTCTACCCATGGGATTCTCCAGGCAAGAATACGGGAGTGAGTTGCAATTTCCTTCTCCAGGGGATCTTCCCAACCCAGGGGTCAACCTCATGTCTCCTGCTTGGCAGATGAATTCTTTAGTACTAAGCCACCAGGGAAGCCCTCCCGTCTGCTAGCCACGTCTTAATCCAAAAATATGGTCCTATTTCGCTCTTCACTGCCTTTATTTCCTTTTAATAATATTTAATAGTTGTAATGACCACTTAATCATGCCAATATGATAGAGTTTAATTTCTGCTTTTGAGCTTTATATAAATGTTGTATGCAGACTTTCCAGCTTTCTGTCTCACCGTGCCAGTATGAACTGATCATTAAAAAAAAAAAATTAACTACAGTGTTTTAGGGATGTTGAAGAAAGTGTGCCAATTTGTTCAGGTTTATCCCTTAGAGGACTTACGTCCAGAAAACATATTATATTTCATGGGGAATAAATAGAGACTTTAAAAGCCATTTGGCAGGTCATATAGTTGTCATGGTCACTGAAGAGGATTTACATTGTTCCCTATTAAGTACTTCTCCTTCATAGGTCAGGTCACATAATTAATGCCTGGATCAACAACAGATTCACGGACAGTGAGGCCATTCCATTGTCAGTAGTTTTCTCACAGGAGAAACTAGATGTTCTTAAGTTTTCTTGTTCCAGGAATGAAGGTACAGAATTGCAGCTTTGGTATGTTGATTCATACCTCTTTTCCTAGAGCACAGTGCTTTGGCCCCTGGAAAATTCTTACTTGACCTTCAAGGTTCAGCTCAAATATCACTTCTCAGATGAGACTTTCCACTGTCTTCCCTTCGAGGAGGAGATAATCTCCCGAAATTCACTACCTTAGGGAGTATTTGAATCTATTCTGTTGCCAATAACACAGCAGTAGCATTATGTTTACATGCTGATCTTCTCTGCTCCACATTAAGAGACTTGGGAAGAGGGACAGTACCCATTTATCTTCTCCCTTCTCAGTGATGAGCATATAGGCATCCACTCACTTTTGTTGGATCAATCAGTCAATCAATCAATGAAGGGATAGATAAAGTCCTGTAGAGGGAAATTAATTAATGGCAGAGACTCATTGAATCTTAAACAAGAAAGACACGGCAAGGTTATAAATTATAATAGTCAAGGGGAGCTGGAGAAACTTTCAAGAAGTGATGAATGGGGAAGATACCACAGGATGGATGACATAGATGCTTAATCCAAGAACACAGAAAATGTCAGAGATGTGGTGAGACGGTTATCATTTTAGCCAGAGCACTATTCATCTGGCCTAAAAGGAGCCGTACCAGACCATGATGATCTCTTTCATAATCTGATGAAATTTAAGTAATACTGGAGTGGGTTGCCATTTCCTTCTCTGATGTAGGAACGTGAAAGGTGAAAGTGAAGTAGTTCAATCCTGTCTGACTCTTAGCAATCCCATGGACTTCAGCCTACCAGGCTCCTCTGTCCATGGGATTTTCCATGCAAGAGTACTGGAGTGGGGTGCCATGCCTTCTCCGTATTAATCTTAGAGAAAGTTATTTCCATGAAAACATAAATGGGACACACACACATATGCAGCATGTGTGCATGCTCAGTCACGTCTGGAGCTGGAGTAAGTTGCCATTTCCTACTCCAGGGGATCTTCCCAACCTGGGGATCAAGCCTGCATCTCTTGTATCTCTTGCATTGGCAGGTGGGTTCTTCACCATATATGAGTAAAGAGATCTCTTTGTGGATATAGACAATATACACGACTGGTTGGCTGGGGAAACTTGGAAACTTCTACATGTTATTTACTTTTAAATACTTGGATAAAACATGCTTTTATTTATTTATCTTTTACATTGGAAACTTATTTATGATTGTCACTAAATATATACTTCAGTTTAAAAAGTTATACAGAATATATAATCTCTTATGATTGAAAAATACATACAAATATGCAAAAGCAATTTAATACACTTCACAAAATATGCTATACAAATAATAACACAGGTAAACGTACTCAACATCACTAGTTATCAAGGAAAGGCAACTTAAAAAGTGAAAAAATTAGAACTCATATATTGCGGTGTGAATATAAATGGCATATTTGATTTGGAAAATCAAATTTGGAAGTACTTTGTGAAATTCCTCACACTTTTTTTTTTCTTTCTTAAGACCAAAGCAATTGCCACTCAACAGAAATTAAATTACATATTCACACAAAATTTATAATGGAAGCTATTTTAAGTTCAAAAATTTTAGTTCATCTTCCTAAAGATTCCAGGAGCCTACTTGTTTAATCCATGCAACACATAGTGGTGAAATGATCATTTAACATGATGGTGTACTTGGAGATGCCCTAAAAATTAAAATGCAGAACTTCTGATTAATAACATTCTTGCTCATGAACCTAAGCGTTTCTGGGATCAGATTCCCTTGCTGTCAAAAATCAGTGGTGATATCCCTATTCAAGTGTTTGTTTCCTTCTTCGTTCCATTACTAATAACTTTCCCCTGCCCACCTCATAATTCTAAGTGTTACAATATAGTGTTTAATAACCATGAGCTACTGGGTTTTCCCTGGTAGCTCAGACTGTAAAGAATCTGCTTGCAATGCAGGAGGCCTGGGCTCAATCCCTGGGTCAGAAAGATCCCCTGGAGGAGGAAATGGCAACCCACTCCAGAACTCCATGGACAAAGGAGTCTGACAGGCTACAGTCCATGGGGTCACAAAGAGATAGACACGACTAAGTGACTAACATTTCTTCTTCTACTTTCATAGTGATAATAAATATGGTAACATTCATAAATGTATTTGTTTCTATCCAAACAAAGGTGCTATACAAATATAGAAAATGGTTATGACTACTAGTTATGGAACTCCGCACACCAAAATGTTGCAGTTGCGTGGTCAGGAAGCTTTGAAATGAAAAAGGAGAATGTCTGATTTTTTTGAGTGAGAGTCGAGATGGTAGCTTTCATTTTATATTAGAATATAGCTGATTGACAATGTTGTATTAGTTTCAGGTGTACAGCAAAATGATTCAGTTATACATGTATGTATTCTTTTTCAGATTATTTTCCCATATAGGTTATTTCAGAGTATTGAATAGAGTTTCCTGTGTTACAGCAGGTCCTTGTTGATTATTTTATACATAGCAGTGTGTGTATGTTAATCCCAGTCTCCTGAGACAGCAGCTGTTCTAACCTAAGTCTTTGGTTTGGCATTGCTCTTCCTGGCAGATATTTTTATTTTCTGTATCCCAAATCCTCTCAAATATGCATTTCACTCTTTCACACTAATACATATTTGGGTGTTCATTCTGAATCATGGTCAACTTTCTCATGAAAACCCAAGTTTGCATCTAAGAGGTCTTAGCCAACCCAGTAACTTGAGGATGAAGAGATGGATCTCCTTGTTTCCTTCTCTATGATCTTCATATTGATAAAGTGAAGAAGTTGAGGAGGTGATCTCTTAAGTTTCTTTCAACTCAGAGGTTTTTAAGTAACATGAAATGTCTCTTGTCTATATGACCCAGCAATCCCACTGCTGGGCATACACACCGAGGAAACCAGAATTGAAAGAGACACATGTACCCCAATGTTCATTGCAGCACTGTTTATAATAGCCAGGACATGGAAACAACCTAGATGTCCATCAACAGATGAATGGATAAGCAAGTTGTGGTATATATACACAATGGAGTATTACTCTGCCATTAAAAAGAATACATTTGAATCAGTTCTAATGAGATGGATGAAACTGGAGCCTATTATACAGAGTGAAGTAAGCCAGAAAGAAAAACACCAATACAGCATACTGACACATATATATGGAATTTAGAAAGANGTTTTTCTCGAGTTGCGGCAGGGCCCTCTCGAATTACAACGTGGACCTCAGGGACCCTCCTCTGAGGCCTCCGGAAAGGCCAGGTTCCAAGCGATTTGCCAGGGGCCTCTGGGGATTACTTGGCAGTCGTTTCCAGCTCCTACATCCTCGTCTGGCACGTGAAGATTCATCTCCGTTGCAGACGTGAACCGTGGGGTTCCTATGGATACTCCCAGGGGAGTCAGGTCTCGTCTTGAGTGGAGACGTGCACCTCCGCTTTCCTCCCAAGCTGCATCTGCAGGGTCAGGCTTCCCATCGCGGTGACACAAGTGTTTGGGGCTGCCCCTCTAGGATTTCCCACAGGACTGAAACACGCGCCAATGCGGTGGAAGCTATTCCTCGGGGTGACAATCGAGGTGGCTCAGGGCCACCAGGTTACGATGGAGTGGACAGAGACATCTGAGGGTCTCTGGGAACAGGTGGCGCGACCACCGTGTTCCTCTGAATACTCCTGTGGAGAGCACCTCCTCTTGAGATGCGACGTGACGGTCAGCAACCCATCTCTGAAGAAGCAGGGAAAGGAAGCCTGATTTTGTGTGGAGCAGGAGGACACGGGGTACCTCTTGAGGTTTTGGGGGCCCCTCGACGTTCCTCTCGAGTGGAGACCTGTATGTCGGGCGATGCTGGAGTCACTGAAAGGGTGTGAAGGACTCTGTCGAGGTTCGTGAGTGATGGGGTGACTTCCCGTGAGGTGCCGCAGAGGACCAGGACCTCATCTCACCTGGAGGGGAGATCCTCCCGGTTNATAGTTTCCTTTGTTGTGCAGAAGCTTTTAATTTTAATTAGATCCCATTTGTTTATTTTTGCTTTTATATATGATAATGTGTATATGTCAGTTTTAGTCTCCCAATTTATCCTTCCCTCTTTTCTCCCTTGGTAACTAAAAGTTTGTTTTCTACATCTGTAAACTCAGTTTCTGTTTCATAAATAGGTTCATATATGTTGTTATTTAGTTGCTAAGTCTTTGTAACCCCATGGGCTATAGCATGACAAGCTCCTTGTCCTTCACTGTCTCTGGGAGTTTGCTCAAACACATTTCCATTGAGTCCCTGATGCCATCCAACCTAGATATCCTCTGTTGCCCCCTTCTCCTCCTGCCTTCAATTTTTCTCAGTATCAGTGTCTTTTCCAATGAGTTGGCTCTTCAGATAAGAAGGCCAAAGTATTGGAGCCTCAGCTTCAGCATCAGTCCTTCCAATGAATATTCAGGGTTGATTTCTTTTAGGACTGACTGATTTGATCTCTCTGCTGTCCAAAGGACTCTAAAGAGTCTTCCTCAACACCACAATTTGAAAGCATCGATTCTTCAGTGCTCAGCTTTCTTGATGATCCAACTCTCACGTCCATATATGACCACTGGAAAAACCATAGCTTTAACTATACAGACATTTGTTGGCAAAGTGATGTCTCTGCTTTTTAATATACTGTCTAGGTTTGTCATATCTTTTCTTTCAAGGAGCAAGCATATTTAATTTCATGGCTGCAATCACCATCTGCAGTGATTTTGGAGCCCAAGTAAATAAAGTCTGCCACTGTTTCCACTTTTTATCCATCTATCTGTCATGAAGTGATGGGACCAAATTCCATGATTTTCATTTTTTGAATGTTGAGTTTTACGTTAATTTTTTCACTCTCCTCTTTCACCCTCATCTGGACACTCTTTAGTTCCTCTTCACTTTTGGCCATTGGAGAGGTATCCATATATCTGAGGTTGTTGATATTTCTCCTGGCAATCTTGATTTCAGTTCAGTTCAGTTCAGTCGCTCAGTTGTGTCCATCTCTTTGCGATCCCATGAATCGCAGCACACCAGGCCTCCCTGTCCATCACCAACTCCCGGAGTTCACTCNCTCGAGTAGCAGCACTAAATACACATTTTGGGTGGTCTTCGGGCATATTTCTTGGTGTCATTTGATCTATATCACATATTCCAGGAAGGAGAATGGACCCGGCTGCTGTATATTTTTCCCACTGCTCTCAGCAAGCCATTCATCAGTAGTAATTATGCACCTACTGTGTAGGGCATAATTCTAAGTAGCTCTAGACTGGAGCTGAGATCCAGTTGTGAGGTTTTAAGGAATTTCTACATCTGGTTGCTAAACACAGGCATTGCTAAACAGTAGATGATAGAAACCAACAATTAAATAAAGCAGGTAAAAAGGAAAATTAATAGATACTACAAATCATCATTTGAGTATTTTACCAACTTTATTATTGTATAGGCTCAAGAGGTCGCTGAAGTCACTGCACTGTGTGCTGTGAGGCAAATGCCATGTATGGATATTGCTCATCATCCCTTTACAACTCTGCATGCGTTGATACCATGTTGGTTGCTTGAAACTGGCCAAAAGTCTTCCCAGGTGGTCCAGTGGTTAAGAATAAATTTGCCTTCCAATGTAGGGGATGTAGGTTCCATCCCTGGTTGGGAAGCTAAGATCCCACATGACTCCTGACCAAAAAACCAAAACATAAAACAAAAGCAATAGTGTAACAAATTCAAGAGAGACTTTAAAAATGATCCACATCAAAAAAAAAAAAAAAAAACACCTTTAAAAAAGAAATAGGTCAAAGTGGGAATAGTTACATTACAAAATTTAGCAAATGCTACAAATGGGCCCTCCTGAACCCCTCCCCAGCTGACTGAAAAACACTTAACACACCTCTGCTTCTAGGTGATGTATAAAGTCTGAGTTGAAAAGTAACTATAGCGTTTGGGGAAGTGCAGCGTCCATGGGTTAGCTGGGACAAAGGTGTCAGAATAGCACTTTGAATGCTAGTGCCGATTCATAATTAAAAGATAAGTCCAAGATAATTAAAAGGTAACCAAGAGAAACATCCTGTGCTTTGGGCCAAGTACTATAATTAAGCTCAGCATACACTTTATCAGCTGGAATAGAGTAGGAAGCAGGCACTGCTGTCTTCTGAATGCAGTGAAAAATGCAGTTGGGGAGGTTTCTGATGGACTTTGTTACAAAGCAGATAGCTACTCTCTCTCTTTGTCAATAAAAATTAGAGGGATAGAAATAGTTTTATAAATCCAGAACGCTTGAGGTTTAGCTGTAAAATATGTCTCCCAACTTTTATTTGAGGTTGATACAAATGTTTGAGCCAGTTTATTTTTAATACTCTTGAATTAAAGACTCACAAGTTATTCGGCAATACTGTGCTGTTATAAATCACCCCTCATTTATAGGAAGGCAACTGGCATTAACTAACTATCAACCATGTGCCAGACAACTTCTTAGATACTTGATATAGGCAGTTATCTTACAAAGCCCCCTGTGCTCTGTAAGGGAGGGATGAACAGGGAAGAGAGAAAATGAATATGTAGTGGACACATGCATATTCTGCATGTACATTGTCTGGAATCATTGCAACAAGTTGAAAAGTGATATTATTTATGCTCATTTTATAGTAACATTGAGCTTGGAAAAAATTTTAAAGAAACTTTTCTAAATTTACATTGCAAGTAAGTGAGAGGGCTAAGATTTTTTGAACATATATGGACTTTCTATTCAACGTTTTTTTTTTCTTTTTCATTACGGTTTATTTCAGAATATTGAATATAGCTTTCTGTGCTATACAGTGGGCCCTTGTTTATCCACTCTATATACAGTAGTTTGCATCTGCTAATCCCAAACTCCCAATCCATCCTTCCTTCACCTTGTCTCCTTTAGGGCAACCACAAGTCTGTTCTTTATTTCTGTGACTGCTGAATGGATAAAGAAGATGTGGTGGTTCATGTATATGTATAAACACATATACAGAATGGGATACTACTCAACCATTAAAAAGAATACTGCCATTTGCAGCACCAGGGATGGACATAGAGATTATCTTACTAAGTGAAGTAAGTCAGAAAGAGAAAGACGAATACCATATAATATCATTTAGGTGCAGAATCTAAAATATAACACAAGCGAAATTGTGGATCAACCAACATTTTTTAAAATGTATATTACATGCTAGTGGATGACCTGGATGCAGGAGAATGTTTACTGTTATGTCATCTCCCTAGTTATAAAGTTTATACCATCTTCGGAGGGGAACATACATAATTATCATCACGTGTATGAATATTATTACGAGGCCAACACACTAAGTTCATCAGAAGCCTACTCAGCATGGTCCTCAGAGCTCAGTGCAGGCATCTGGGAGCACTCTAGATTAAGCTTAAAGGACAAACATGAATTTGGCAGATGGGATGGAATGGAGTGGGTTAATAGCATTATAGACAGAGCGGATAGTGTCTGCAAAGGACTGGAGTCAGAGCGAACAAGGCAAGTCAATCATACTAAGAGCTAAAATACTTTCAATCCTTGTAATACATCTAGGAGGAGACTTATCTACCATAAATGAGGTTGTTCAAGGTGATGAAGTGACTAGATCATGCATTTCTATGTGATTACATGAAGTTTGGCTTTTTATCTTGAGGATAGTGTTCCAAACAAGGACACAAAATCACCAGGCTCTTTTTTTTATATATGTGTAACAAGTAGAAATCTGACTAGTAACTCTCTTGTTTAAAGTCTATTGTTCATTTTTTTCATGTGTGTGTGTGTTTTTTTTTTTTTTTTTGAACTGAATTGTTCATGGTCAAAATCTAAGTATAGTGCCTGAGGTGAAGTAAGCCTCAGTTAATGCTGGTCTTTCTGTTTGTGTAATATTTCATGGGCTGTCTCTGGCTCTCCCCCAATCTCATCTTTAGCTACTCTCATTTTGGGATTCAACACACCACCTGCTCAGAGAAGATAATGGCAACCCACTCCAGTACTCTTGCCTGGAAAATTCCATGGACGGAGGAGCTTGGTAGGCTGCAGTCCATGGGATCGTTAAGGGTCAGATACAACTGAGCATCTTCACCTTCACTTTTCACTTTCATGCATTGCAGAGGGAAATGGCAACTCATTCCAGTGTTCTTGCCTGGAGAATCCCAGGGATGAGGGAGCCTCGTGGGCTGCCGTCTATGAGATCGCACAGAGTTGGACACAACTGAAGCGACTTAGCAGCAGCAGCAGCAGCATACCACCTGCTTGGGGTATTTTTCCACATGAAGCATCACTTTCCTGAAGTTCACCAAGTGAGCTCTTAGCAGATTTTTTTAACAAGAAAGGCTAGAACAGAACCAATAGCTGGAAGCATAACTTTTATCATATTGCAGGAATAGAAGTTAGAGGGATTCAGAAGACTTTCCAAAAGATTCATCGAAGAATTAACCAAAGAAATCGTTGCCTTGGAGGGAGAATGGGAACTTAGTGTTTAATAGGGACAGAGTTTCAGTTTAAGAAAGTGAAAAAATTTGGAAGATAGATGATGATGAGAGTCGCACAACAATGTGAATGTATTCAGTGCCACTGAACTGTACAGTCGAATATGGTTAAAAGAATATTGGAAAAGAATCTGATGCTAGGAAAGATTAAAGGCAAAAGGAGAAGAGAGTGGCAGAGGTTGAAGTGGTTAGATAGCATCACCGACTCCAGGGACATGAACCTGGGCAAACTCCAGGAGATAGTGGAGGACAGGGAAGTCTGGTGTGCTGCAATCCATGGGGTTGCAGAGTTGGACACAATTTAGGAACTGAACAACAACAACAAAATAGTATATTTTATATTTTATGACTTTTACTACAATAAAGAAAAACATTAAAAAAGACAAAGTCAGCATGGAAAAACTTAATCCTAAAAAAAAAAAAAAATCACATGGCCTGGAGATCATATCTTATGATGATGTGAAAAACTTTACGACCACTTTTGCTCTGTTTACTGTCCACTTTTCAGCCATAGAGGGATAGCAAGAGCAGTGTGAGTAGGGGAATAGGAAAGAGAGGGAAAAAAACAAACAAACTAGATTCTCTCCATTTTTCTAATTAAGGAGAAAAGAGGCTTTAAACTAGTAATAATTAATGTATTCAAACTATATTTAATATCTGGAAGAGAATGATTTTTTAATAGAATTTAGAATATGATGACAATTAAAAATGACCATGGAACTTATCTATTTTCTATGAGTAATCATAAAATTTGTGGAACTGCTCGAGTTTTTATTAAGTGGCAGTTGGGAAAAAAAGGTCCTTACTGAATATATTTTATGAGAAAGTAAGAAACAAAATAGAGTTATGTATTTATTATGTTCTATTAATTTTATTCTTAATTCAGTCCTAAAATATCCCTAAAATAGAATATTTGAATATCAAATTCAATGGGCTTACTTTGAAGTGGGAAAAAAAATGAAAAAAGATGATAAATTCTGAGACACATAGCAGTCAGGTAAGACTTGAGACCTGAATTTTCTTCAAGTGATTATGTTGGAATAAAAAAAAAAGGAAAATACATAATTCATGCATGACTCACCAAGACTGTATTAAAGATTAATCACAGAGGTCACAAACCAAAGAGGCAGTGACTGGAATACTGATAAAGATGGAGAGTTTGAAGCTGTTTACCTTTTTACACATCTTGCTTCCTATACTCGGGACAACCCACCTTTGCAGGTCCTTCTTTTCATAACTTGATTTCAAATGATTTTTGGAGTAGGTCTAGCCTCAGTATCTCCTGTAACTTTGCAGTGTTATCTTTGGAAAATTGAATCACCTTCCTAATCCTACCTCCAAGCCTACACCCTGCCCCATTTCAAAATAACCCAAACAAGATCTTCATATCAGTTTCCCTGGCAACTCACTGCTCTTAGCCTTACCTGACACACTGTTCCCTCACACTGTTCCTTTCACCGGATGTATTTTCTCTCTCACAGCTGCGATTTCATTTCTCAAGACTCCTCTTTCTGTTGTTCTTGTAACACTGTTCTCATTTACAATGAAATAGTTTGCTATTTTGTGTTATAACAGGGTTTTTCTGCTTATGCTCCTAGACTATAGGTTTCTTTGTGTAATTAAATGTAGGGAACAGGGTTAGACTTCTATTTATAAGCACTTCCTATATGGCTTCCCTGATAGCTCAGTTGGTAAAGAATCCACCTGCAGAAGACCCTGGTTCAATTCCTGAATCAGGAAGGTCCACTAGAGAAAGGATAAACTACCCATTCCAGTATTCTTGGGCTTCTTTTGTGGCTTAGCTGGTAAAGAATCTCCCTACAATGTGGGAGACTTGGGCTCCATCCCTGTGTTGGGAAGATACCGTGGAGAAGGGAAAGGCTACCCACTCCAGTATTCTGGTCTGAGAAATTCCATAGGGTGTATAGTCCATGGGGTCACAAATAGTTGGACACGACTGAGTGACTTTCACTTTCATGTGTCAGGTGCTAGGCTAGATGCCTTGCAAAATATCTTACTTCATCTTCAAAGTTACCCTATCATCTCCATTTCTTATATGAGTTAACCAACTCAATAAGTTAATCAACTCCTCCAAAGGGTTAATGCTGGGAAGGACATAAACTGAGCCATTTCTGACTCAGTTACTGTGATGTCACTGCATACCGAGATCAGGAGTCAGAGTTTCTTCATTTTTCTGCCCAAACTTTGTGGTTTCTGAGGGTTGTCCATGGATCGCTGGCTCTGTCTATCTCTGTGTGTGCTTCCCTAACTATCTCTTCTGGTTACTTATGTCTACTTAGAATTTTCTTAAGATTTCACCCTACATATGAATGTATAAGAGGAATTCACCATGAAGAATGGTGGGGGAGGCACCAGGGGATGATGGTATGAGCAGACATGGATAGAGACTTGCTGCACTAATGACCAGCCAGTAAAACAAATTGCCAATGTGGTGCCAGCAAGCTAACTCAAAGGGAGAACCACACATTCCAGCCCAAAGTGAAGTGTTAGTCTTCTGGTTGTGTCTGACTCTGTGATCCCATGGACTGTAGCCTACCAGGCTTCTCTGTCCATAGGATTTCCCAGGAAAGAATACTGGAGTGGATAGCAATTCCCTTCTCCAGGGATCTTCCTGACCCAGGGATCGAATCTGGGTCTTCATGCTTCTTCAGTTCAGTTCAGTTCAGTTCAGTCGCTCAGTCGTGTCCAACTCTTTGTGACCCCATGGATTGCAAAACGCCAGGCCTCCCTGTCCATCACCAACTCCTGGAGATCACCCAAACTCATGTCCATCGAGTCGGTGATGCCATCCAGCCATCTCATCCTCTGTCTTCCCCTTCTCCTCCTGCCTCCAATCCCTCCCAACATCAAAGTCTTGGAGCTTTTATATCTGTAAGTATGTAACAATGGCATTTTTGTCCATATTTTTAAAGACTTGAGAGAAAATATGGTGCTAAAGTCATGGAACAAGGTAATGCCAGAGTTGACGTATGATCCCAGGTCTCCTGACATTCAGTTTAATCTGGCAGTCAGACTCTTTACCATCTGAATCACCATACATCTAAACAACAGGAGGCACTGGGAAGGTAGGGCAGCCTCTGTAGCTGTGTCACAGGTCAAGCCCATCATCCAGGATGCTCCTGAAGAACAAAGCTCTGTTAA
The DNA here is from genome assembly GCA_006410875.1 of Neotragus pygmaeus. NCBI lineage: Eukaryota > Metazoa > Chordata > Mammalia > Artiodactyla > Bovidae > Neotragus > Neotragus pygmaeus. The sequence goes on along the minus strand of SJYV01048715.1, from coordinate 99,157 downwards.
GATGGGCTGTGTTCTACTGGTCCCTGAAGCCTAAAGCGCTGTTAGCTAACCCTACTAAACCATTCCACAACTACCTTGGGAAGAGAGGATGGCAACTACTCAGCTTATAAGCTTATGCAGTTTCTCTGCAGATGAATTTTCTCTCTTGCATTATGCAAGATTAGCCTTGGATTTGTTTTCTTGCCCCTATCCCACCCCCAGTGAAGGAGGTCCTGTTCAATAAATGGCTAGGTTATTAAAAAAATTTTGTGTGTGTGTGTGTGTTTTAATATACTGTATTGGTGTTTTTTTTTTTTNTTTGGAGCCCCCCAAAATAAAGTCTGACACTGTTTCCACTGTTTCCCCATCTATTTCCCAGGAAGTGATGGGACCAGATGCCATGATCTTAGTTTTATGAATGTTAAGCCTTAAGACAACTTTTTCACTCTCCTCTTTCACTTCCATCAAGAGGCTTTTTAATTCCTCTTCACTTTCTGCCATAAGGGTGGTGTCATTTGCATATCTGAGGTTATTGATATTTCTCCCGGCAATCTTGTCAGCTTGTATTTCTTCCAATCCAGCGTTTCTCATGATGTACTCTGCATATAAGTTAAATAAGCAGGGTGACAACATACAGCCTTGACATACTCCTTTTCCTATTTGGAACCAGTCTGTTGTTCCATGTCCAGTTCTAACTGTTGCTTCCTGACCTGCATATTTCTGTTAATAGATATAATAAAACAGTTGTGATCTCCATTTTATTACCTTCCTTTTCTTTTACCATGCCATTTCTTTTAGTTCTATATACAAGAAAAAAGATGCAAAAGAAATTTCAAACCTATGTAAAACCTTGTGCTGATGAATTAAATCAAACTACCTCATCCATTCATTCATCCAATAATATTAACAAGCAATACCTTTTGAGTATTTACACTGTGAAAAACTTTATGCTAAGAACTTTAGATGATATCCTCATTCAATCTATATGATTACTCAATGGGATAACTGCTAATATTATCACTATTTCATAAGTAAGAAAATTTCAGGAGATACGCCAGGTCCTATGCAAAATGGGGAGAAGGAGAAAGACTAACATATTTTCCTGGCATCAAGGGTTTACATTCATGAAGGCGGAGACAAATGCATAGACAAAAACATGCAATAAAATATTAAAAGAGCCACCATGAGCAGCTGTTAGGGTCCAGCGAGGCACAAAGGAAGCAGTGGTCCCTTTACCTTAATTTTGTTCAGCAGGATGTAAGTCCCGAGGCTTTCCAAAGGGTGGGGAAAAAAAGGTCTAGGACCAGCATCTCAGCTCTTTTTTTAAAAAAAAATAACTAAAGCTTTTGGCCAACCCTGCTTTTCCCAATTACCTCTGCTTGCACCTCCCCCCTACCTCCCCCATGACGGTGCTATCCCCCAAGCCCTTGGGTATGGTCACCCCAAGCCCTAGAAAAGAAAAGCCCAGTACTTTTCTGTAATAACCATGTTGTGGTGTAAAAAAATATACTCTCCTAACCGCAGGTTTTCTAAATCCTCTTAGGAGAGCCAGCCTGGGTAAATAGCATGATCAACATTTGAGGGCAGAGCAGGGAAGTTAGAAGGTGAAAAGTCAAAAGTAGTGGTTATAGATGAGACAGTAAAAGAAATGTATTGTGCTCCTGAGAAGAAGAAGGAAAAAGAAATGAGGCAGAGCTAAGCAGAGGATGGGTCCTTTGGGGTAAAAGTAGTAGACGCAGATGGGCTATGCTGGTGGCCCAAGGGAGCACCTAAGAACGCGGACGCGTTCAACTAGTGTTCAACGCGGACAACTAGTGTGGCTAGTTGTAACCTCTTTCTTCTCATCCCCACCAACATCACTTCCAAATACACACACACACGCACACACACACACGGTAGAGACGTCTACCACACCCAGGAATACCTTGGCTAGGTGCAGGAGCATAGCCACAGTTCATGGAATCTGAAGCTCATACAGTTTGGTGAGATGCCCTTAAAGAAAAAGAAAAATATCAAACGTTTGAGAATTTTACCAAAGCATATGACCACATGAACACTTTGGGAGCAGCCTCAGAATTTAAGCTTCATTAGCTTTCTTATAAATCTTCTGCTTGGAAGACAAGGCCACAGGAGAGTCAGGCGTCGGCTGAGAATCCTCAGAAATCTTTGAGGGGGCTTTGGGCTCCAGAGGTCATGCACTGGGGGAGTCTGAGTCAAGCTGATCTTGATGTCAGGGGCAGGCTGGCTGTGACTGACAACTGGGTGATAATCACTTTCCTATCTCTAGAACAAAGTACAGTCTCAGAAGAGGAGAGGCCTGGATGAAGGAGGAACTAAAGGCAGCTGCATTCGGAACCTGGAAGGGTAAGTCTGAGAACTTGTGTTTCAAAAGGGAGGGGAAGCGGGGAGGATGGCC
>SJYV01048715.1:71572-96636 GCA_006410875.1 Neotragus pygmaeus | reverse complement strand
TTGTTCTAGAGATAGGAAGCGGGGAGGATGGCCACAGGCCTGCAGAGTGAGACGAGCCAGCTTTTTAAAAGCTCTTCAAGTCTTATTAGAAAATTGCAATGGAGAGATCCCCTGCCCTCGCCTCCATCCCAGGGCACAGAGTAAGGTTTGTCCTCCGCTCTGATTACTTCATTTTGGAGCTCAGAAAGATGCTAATCTGAAGGCTCACGTCGCACAAGCTACTTCAAGGGCAATTTGGAATTCAGCATGATGAAGGGAATCATCAGCTGTGTCAGTACAAAGACACATTCCAGCCTAATTAAGGCATGAAGGTGCAGCGATGGACTAGTGGACAGGGATGATCCGAAGAAACGGCACACTGGGGACTTCCCTGGTGGCTCAGTGGCTAAGACTCTGTGCTCCCAATGCAGGGGGCCTGGGTTCGATCCCTGGTCAGGGAACTAGATTTCACATGCCACAACTAAGAATTCGCATACCTCAACTAAAAGACCCCCCAGGCTGCAACTAAGACCTAGTGCAGCCAAATAAATAAATATTTTAGAAAGAAGAAGAAACAGGGCACAGCTCACCACCACTCTCAATAGCTCCCAGCTCTGCACACCAGCCAATGAGGAAACACAGTTTCCCTGCATTCCTACATGTCCAGCAGCATCGCCAATAACCCTCCCAACCCTCTCAGTGGCATGTGTTAGTTTTCTCTTGCTGCTGTAACAAATTAGCATAAATTTACTGTCTTAACACATTTATCTTTTTATAGCTCCATAGGTCAGAAGCCCGAGGTGAGTTGCACGGGGCCTAATCAAGATGTGCCCAGAACCGCATTCCTTGCTGGAGGCTCTTGGGAGAAGTCATTCTCTTCCTTTTTCCAGCTTCCGGAAGCTGCCTACACTCCTTGGCCCTGGTCCCCTTGCATCTTCAAAGCCAGCAACGTTGGTCAAGTCTTTCTCACATCTCATTCCTGTGACACTGATTCTCTTGCCTCCCTCTTCCACACGTAAGGACCCTTGTGATGATGTTGGCCTCACCCAGGTCATCCAGAATAATCTTTGTAAAGTCCAGCTGATCAGCAGCCTTACTTCTCCTTCCTTATATGATGTAACATATTCACAGGTTCAGAGATTAGGGAACTAGGATGTGGACATCTTTGAGGTCATTATCCTGCCTATCACAATAGGAAATATTATCATCTCCTATTTTCCAGGTGAGGAAATGAGGCACAGAGAGGTCCTGTGACTTGCCCGAAGTCACACAGCTGGTAAGGAGCAAAGTTGGGATTCACCCAACTGGCCATCTGATCCAGACCCTGTATCTTAACCTTTAAACTGACTCCTTCCATAGAATCATTGCTCTTGTGTTCAACACTTTATTGAGTTTTATTTTATTTTATTCGATTTCTTCCATTGATAGAAGGATTTGGGTGAGGCAGAGGCTCTGGGGGCAGGAGCCATCGGTGGTGCAGACATGCGGGGAGTGGGTGAGGCGTGCTATATACCCCATAATACTGCTGAATGGGAGGCCGCCTCCCTCTGTTACATCGCAAGAGGCCTGAGTTCGCATCTCAGCTCTGTCACCTACATCTGTGTGCCTTCCAGCCAGTTGCTGGATCGCTGCATTTCCTCTGCTGCAAAGAGATGACAGCAGAGCCCTCCTTACAGGCTTGTCGCATTAACTAGAACAGCATGTCTGGAGCTCCCTGTTGTGCCCGGGGCACAGGCAGTGCTCCATGAGTGCTCCTGTTCCGCCGCTCTCCTTGCTCCCCTCTCCCTAAGGAACCTTAACATCTCACAGGTATTAACAGAGGAAATGGTGGCTGAGACTTCTAGATTCTGAGAGAGCGGATCTGGGGAAGTTGAGACAGAACAGGTCGGAGGAGGACAAGGAACTCTGCCATCATCTCTCTTGGGTGATCCACATTAGATTTTTTTATATTTATTTGGCTGTATCAGGTTTTAGTTGTGGTATCCTAGTTCCCAGCCAAGGATTGAACCCAGGCCCCCTGCATTGGGAGCATGGAGTCTTAGCTAGGGAAGTCCCCGCATTAGATTTAATTAGAGAAAAAAGGCTCTGTGGCTAAAACACATTTTAAAAACATTGATATCTCCCTTCCATCCTTTGTCACATCCTTCTTTTCTTCTTTCTTTGTGCTTTTAGGAAACGTTGAAAGGAGAGGAGAAATCAAATGCCCATTAGATTTAGAATTCTTGGTTGCAAGCAACAGATTGATTCTGACTAACTTAAATGAAAGTTGGGATTCAGTGGAAGGACATGGGGTGACACCAAGTTGAAGACAAAGCTGAACATCTGGGTCTAGGGAAGATAGGAGCATCTAGATGGCAGGGAAGAATGGAGACGCTCTTCAGGCAACCAGGCCCTGAGGGGAGCCCTTTCCACTGGCCCCTGGGCTTGGCACTGGGTCCCCTCTCCATCTTCCTGGGAAGCAGAGTTAACCAGCCTCGCCTGGGACACTTGCTGGATTCTCATCTCAGTAGGCAGGGAAGCTTGACTGACTGTCCCTGCAGGGTATCTCCAGAGGGCAAAATAGGGTTCCTCAAAAGAGAACCCAGTGGTAGAGAAAGGGGAAGACGCCAGCAAGCAAACAACTCACCCATTAGTCACCTTTGCTGTGTTTGAAAATGTATCTTTCACTCCTGCCCTGCCTCTAAGACAGCTCTTTCGTTTCCACATTCACTCTATTTAAACTGCACAGTGTCATTTTTGTAGCTACTGCACACACACACACACACACACACACACACACAAATCTAACAACAACAACAAAAACGATAAAGAAAAGCTTCGTGTTACTTAAACTTGGGGAGAAACACTTTATGTTTTATTACAGAGTGAACTGAATTGGGTTAATATGGGACCCTGAGCACAGCGGCCACTCTGCGGTATCGGCATCAGTGGGACAAGGACCACTATGTCACAAGATTCATCTGTCTAAGTTCCTTATTTTCCAGCCGAGACTCAGGTCTGAGAGGCTCAGTGACCTGCTCTAGGTCACAAGGCAGTGTAGAGGCGGGATCTCCACGGGTTCCTGTCATTAGACAAGGCAGGCCTTTGGAGCGGCAGTGAGAAGGGGCATCCTCTTATCTGACAGGCGACCCATCACGGATGAGGACATGTGTGGCACAACCTCGCATTTGCTGTGTATGATCTGCCGCCAAAACCCAGCGCCTCGGCGATGGGCTCCTGGGCAATGGAGCTCGGCTGGCTGTGCCGAGGTGTGTGCTGGGGAGTTCTGAGTCAGATGCGGCTTCCTTGTCAGCCCCTGCCTTTGAGGGCTTAAAAGAAATGAAAGAAAGGGAAAGAAAAGAGAAGCTCTTCCAATTTCTGATCTTACAGAACAAGGCAAATTTCTCATCTTGACAGAATCAAAACCCAAATCCATCTTACCAAGAGACCAAAGTGGGGAAAAAAATGTTGAATAGATTTTTGTTCTTAAACTATTGGATCCAACTTGAAAGAAAATGGGTTTCTCTCTTTAAAAGAGACAGACAGAAATGCGCATTCCTCTAGGATGGAGAATTCAGAAGTATGATGTCCCCACGTGCCCAGCAGCCAAGGGAGGGTCAACAGTTTCAGGGTGTGGCTGACAGGCGATNCAAAAAAGATGTCCTTTTCATTATAGGGGACTGGAATGCTAAAGTAGGAAGTCAAGAAACACCTGGAGTAACAGGCAATTTTGGCCTTGGAATGCAGAATGAAGCAGGGCAAAGACTAGTAGAGAGTTTTGCCAAGAAAATGCACTGTTCATAGGAAACACCCTCTTCCAATAACAAAAGAGAAGACTCTACACATGGACATCACCAGATGGTCAATACCGAAATCAGATTGACTATTTCTATGCAGCCAAAAATGGAGAAGCTCTATACAGTCAACAAAAACAAGACCAGGAGCTGACTGTGGCTCAGATCATGAACTCCTTATTGCCAAATTCAGACTTAAATTGAAGAAAGTAGGGAAAACCGCTGGACCATTCAGGTATGACCTAAATCAAACCCCTTATGATTATACAGTGGAAGTGAGAAATAGATTTAAGGGCCTAGATCTGATAAATAGAGTGCCTGATTAACTATGGAATGAGGTTCATGACACTGTACAGGAGACAGGGATCAAGACCAACCCCATGGAAAAGAAATGCAAAAAAGCAAAATGGCTGTCAGGGGAGGCCTTACTAATAGCTGTGAAAAGAAGAGAGACGAAAAGCAAAGGAGAAAAGGAAAGATATAAACATCTGAATGCAGAGTTCCAAAGAATAGAAGAAGAGATAAGAAAGACTTCTTCAGCAATCAATGCAAAGAAATAGTGGAAAACAACAGAATGGGAAAGACTGGAGATCTCTTCAAGAAAATTAGAGATACCAAGGGAATATTTCTTGCAAACATGGGCTTGATAAAGGACAGAAATGGTATGGACTTAACAGAAGCAGAAGATATTAAGAAGAGGTGGCAANAAAAATTCAAAAGAGGGGTAGATTAATGACCTACATTATTAGCTTAATACATATTTGTAGAATAAGTGAATGAACAAACTGGTACTAAGACTTTTAGGATAATAATTTTAAATGAAGATATTATTTTAAAAGTGAAATTTGAGCTGCAAATCTGTAACTATTTTAATATTTAAAATACTTGGCTCAGCAAAGCATCCACGTTCAATGCAGGATATGCAGGTTCAATCCCTGGGTTGGGAAAATCCCCTGGAAAAGGTCATGGCAACCTACTCTAGTATTCTTCCTAAAAGAATCACATGGATGGAGGAGCCTGGCAGACTACAGTCCATAGGGTCATAAAGAGTCAAACACAACTGAAGTGATTGAGTACACATGCACACTGTTATTTTCAAGATAAAATCTGAGCTACAAATCTGTGAACATTTTAATATTTAAAATACTTATTCCTATAATATCAATATAACATGTTATCACAACTTTTTTTCCTAGAGAAGAAAATAAGTCGTTAGAGTTAATAAGCCAAAAATAGTGAAGAACCCTGGGTATGCTCATAAAAAGAGGAACTATCTCTTTTTTGTTGTTGTTTTTCACTTATTTGTTCTATTATTGGAGTATAATTGTTTTACAATATTGTATTAGTTTCTACTGTACAACGAAGTGAATCAGCTATGTGTATCCATATATCCTACCTCTCTTGAACCTCCCTCCTACCCCCCAATACCACCCCTCTAGGTCATCACAGAGCACTGAGCTCCTGCTATACACAGCAGCTCCCCACTAGCTAGCTATTTTACACATGGTAGTGTATATATGTCACTACTCTCTCAATTCTTCCCATCCTGCCTTTTCCCCATTGTGTCCACAAGTCCTTTCTCTACATACTTCCCTGAAAATAGGTTCATTAGCAATCCCACTACTGAACACATACCCTGAGAAAACCATAGTTCAAAAAGATACATGTATCCCAGTGTTCACTGCAGCACTATTTACATAAGCTAGGACATGGAAGCAAACTAAATACCCATCAACCAATGAATGGATGAAGATGTTGACATACACACAATTGGAATATTACTCAACCATAGAAAAGGAACAAAACTGGATCATTTGTAGTGATGTGGATGAACTTACAGTTTGTCACACAGAATGAAGTCAAAAAAACAAATATCATATATTGATGTATCTCTTTTCATTTTTTAACATTTTTTTTTCCCTTTACCTGGCTGTCTATGTAAGATGACTTAGCAGCTATGCAAACTTTGGAGAGAGTTCAGCAATTTTTAGTTTAAAAAAATGAGAGAGAAAAAATACATTCTTACATAAAATCATCTTTGTTCTTCCCAAAATGATTTTTATTATTNTTTTTTTTCCCTTTACCTGGCTGTCTATGTAAGATGACTTAGCAGCTATGCAAACTTTGGAGAGAGTTCAGCAATTTTTAGTTTAAAAAAATGAGAGAGAAAAAAATACATTCTTACATAAAATCATCTTTGTTCTTCCCAAAATGATTTTTATTATTTTACATAAATGAATTTTTAAATGCCACATAGATTTCCTTTTACCTAGAATCAGCAAAACTCATCCTCCTTGAGGAAAAATCTTTTCCATTTGGAAAATTTGCATTTTAATAGTACTGAATAAAACTAATCAGAGATAAATTCATAGAAATATGACCTTAATATATGTGAAACAGTATAAGTAAGTTATGATAAAATTGTAAGAGACTATTGATAAAAAAGAAACACNTTCCAGTACTTTGGCCACCTCATGGGAAGAGTTGACTCATTGGAAAAGACTCTGATGCTGGGATGGATTGAGGGCAGGAGAAGACGGGGAATGCGAGAATGCGATTGGTGGATGGCATCATGGACTCGATGGACGTGAGTCTGAGTGAACTCTGGGAAATGGTGATGAACAGAGAGCCCTGTGTGCTGTGATTCATGGTGTCACAGAGTTGGACATGACTGAGTGACTGAACTGAAACTGAAACACATATATATGGAATTTAGAAAGATGGTAATGATAACTCTGTATGCGAGACAGCAAAAGAGACACAGATGTGTAGAACAGAGTTTTGGACTCTGTGGGAGAGGGAGAGGGTGGGATGATTTGGGAGAATGGCATTGAAATATGTATAATATCATATAAGAAACGAATCGCCAGTCTAGGTTCAATGCAGGATACAGGATCCTTGAGGCTGGTGCACTGGGATGACCCAGAGAGATGGTATGGCGAGGGAGGGTTCAGGATTGGGAACATGTGTACACCCGTGGCAGATTCATGTTGATGTATAGCAAAACCAATACAATATTGTAAAGTAAAATAAAGTAAAATAAAAAAAATTTTTGAAGTTGACCATTTTTAAAGTCTTTCTGATTTTTTGGCCCCAAGGCATGTAGGATCTTAGCTCCCCAACCAGGGATCAAACCCACACCTCTTGCATTAAAAGGTAGAGTCTTAACCACTAGAATGCCAGGGAAGACCCTGGCTAGTTTTATTTTAAACTCTATTTTACTGGAAGGAAAATAGTAGAATCTCCCATCTCTATAACACCATGTTTCTTAAAGGGCCTTTATACCTGTAACTATGTGACAATGGCATTTTTGTCCATATTTCCTTTGAGGAAACTAAAGCCTTGAGAGAGAATATGGTGCTAAAGTCATGGAACAAGGTAATGGCAGAGTTGATGTATGATCCCCGGTCTCTTGACATTCAGTTTAATATTCTTTGTGTTGCATCTTTGTTGATTAAAAGAAAAAAAAAGAAATTGTATAAGGAATCATCCTGCTCGAGTTTTTGACAAGGCTTATACCCTGTGGAGTTATTAGCTGGAAGCTCAACACCTAGGCTATGTTTGATCACTTGATGGCCCCGGTGACAAGAGTTTGAACAGTTCAGAATGAAACTGGTTAGGGAAACAGCATCTCTTTTTACATAAATCACAGCCTTGAACATTTTCAGCATTTGCCTGTATCAGGCACACACACGAGAGAATCATATGAAAGCTGGTGTTTTGTAAGCCCTCTCTGAATATACGCAAAAATTGATGACTCTAAAAGGACATTGCTTTTCAAATTGAAAGAAAAGCTCTGAAAAGAAGTTGGAAGGGCATTTTACTCATGTAGAAAGAATCCATTAAAAGTCTATTTCCTTATTTTCTCAGCATATTTGACGATAGTGTCCACATACTTCGTTTCAAATGAAGTACAGAAAAATGCTACTTTACAGATCCACACACTGGAAGCTTTAGACTTCAGTGGACATTTAGACCAACAGTAAAAATTTCTATGAGATGTAGCTCTGTTATTTGTTACTGTGAATGCCCTCAAGTTCCTTGATCCTCAGCAGTCACCTTTCTACTTAATATCTAACTGCACAATCTGAGCTGCTATGCTGTGGACCTGTAAGGGGCCCCATCTTGGCTTTCACATCACCAGTCAGTTTTGTGGCATGGTTATAACATGATATTTCTGCTCTACCATGAAACAGTCAAATAAAAGACATAAAAGAGTTGCTTTGTGTCCACAAGCCCCATGACTTTTCTGCTTATGTATCCCCATTCCTGGTTTAGTTTGGATCTCCTCTATCATTAGTGATTTCTATTTCTAACTTTTATTCATAATATAGTCCAGACCGATTAATTTTATTTTTCATGCTAGAGAGGTTTTGTAATTGCCTTATGCTATTTGTGCCTGTCTTTTGCAAATATAGGAAATCTTATTATTGTTCGTGGAGAAGACTTGATAACTGGGAATATATCTTTAACTTGCTGAGATTATCTACATCAATTTCAACTCTCCCAGGCTCGATTGAGGGCTTATCTGGCTCACTGTACAATCTTGCAAACAAATAGAGGATCAATGCAAAGAAATAGAGGAAAACAATAGAATAGGAGGACTAGAGATCTCTTAAAGAAAATTAGAGATACTAAGGGAACATTTCATGCAAAGATGGGCTCGATAAAGGACAGAAATGATATGGACCTAACAGAAGCAGAAGATATTAAGAGGTGGCAAGAATACACAAAAGAACTATGCAAAAGAGATCTTCATGACCCAGATAATCACAATGGTATGATCACTCACTTAAAACCAGACATCCTGGAATGTGAAGTCAAGTGGGCCTTAGATAGCATCACTAGGAACAAAGCTAGTGGAGGTGATGGAATTCCAGTTGAGTTTTTTCAAATCCTAAAAGATGATGCTGTAACTGTGCTGCACTCAATATGTCAGCAAATTTGGAAAACTCAGAGGTGGCCACAGGACTGGAAAAGACCAGTTTTCATCACAATCTCAAAGAAAGGCAATGGCAAAGAATGCTCAAACTACTGCACAATTGCATTCACCTCACATGCTAGTAAAGTAATGCTCAAATTTCTCCAAAAAAGGTCCAGCAATATGTGAACCAGCAAGCTGGTTTTAGAAAAGGCAGAGGAACCAGAGATCAAATTGCCAACATCCGCTGGATCATGGAAAAAGCAAGAGAGTTCCAGAAACACATCTATTTCTGCTTTATTGATTATGCCAAAGCCTTTGACTGTGTGGATCACAATAGACTGTGGAAAATTCTGAAAAAGATGGGAATACCAGACCATCTAACCTGCCTCTTGAGAAATCTGTATGCAGGTCAGGAAGCAACAGCTAGAACTGGACATGGAACAACAGACTGGTTCCAAATAGGAAAAGGAGTACATCAAGGCTGTATATTGTCACCTTGCTTATTGAATTATATGCAGAATACATCATGAGAAGCCCAAGGTGGAAGAAGCACAATCTGGAATCAAGATTGCCAGGAGAAATGTCAGTAACCTCAGATATGCAGATGACACCACCCTTATGGTAGAAAGTGAAGAGGAGCTAAAGAGCCTCTTGATGAAAGTGAAAGANAGGCTGTATATTGTCACCTTGCTTATTGAATTATATGCAGAATACATCATGAGAAGCCCAAGGTGGAAGAAGCACAATCTGGAATCAAGATTGCCAGGAGAAATGTCAGTAACCTCAGATATGCAGATGACACCACCCTTATGGTAGAAAGTGAAGAGGAGCTAAAGAGCCTCTTGATGAAAGTGAAAGAGGAGTGTGAAAAAGTTGGCTTAAAGCTCAACATTCAGAAATCAAAGATCATGGCATCCATTCCCATCCATTGCCCTCACTTCATGGCAAATAGATGGGGAAACAGTGGCTGACTTTATTTTTCTGGGCTCCAAAATCACTGCAGATGGTGATTGCAGCCATGAAATTAAAAGACGTTTACTCCTTGGAAGAAAAGTTTTGACCAACCTAGACAGCATATTAAAAAGCAGAGACAGTACTTTGTCAAAAAAGGTCTGTCTTGTCAAGGGTATGGTTTTTCCAGTGGTCATGTATGCATGTGAGAGTTGGACTTTAAAGAAAGCTGAGCACTGAAGAATTGATGCTTTTGAATTGTGGTGTTGGAAGAGACTCCTGAGAGTCCCTTGGACCGCAAGGAGATCCAACCAGTCCATTCTAAAGAAAATCAGTCCTGGGTGTTCATTGAAATGACTGATGTTGAAGCTGAAATGCCAATATATTGGCCACCTGATGCAAAGAGCTGACTCATTTGAAAAGACCTTGATGATGAGAAAGATTGAAGGCAGGAGAAGGGGACGACAGACAATGAGATGGCTGGATGGCATCACTGATTCAATGGGCATGGGTTTGGGTGGGCTCTGGGAGTTGGTGATGGACAGGGAGGTCTGGTATACTGCGGTTCATAGGGTCACAAAGAGTCGGACATGATTGAGCAACTGTACTGAATTGAACTGAACTACAATGTTGGGTTGCATCTCAATTTTACCTACCTTTTCCCCGCTCTAGAATTAATTTTATACTCTGATTTTTGTTTCCCCTGTAACATTTTTCTGTAAATAGCTTGATGGTCACTAGCTTTAATTGAGACAAGTTTACTAATTTCAGTTCTCTGGCTCTGTGTCAGTCAAGATTCAATCAAGAGGAAATAACTGCATAGTATTTGGTACCAATAAATTTAACATAAAGAATTGTTATTGCTAAATAGAAGGAGGAAACCATAAAGAGGCAAGAGTTAAAGGAATACTAAAACATGGAGATGATAAACGTGGGAAGTGGTGAAGAGTTACTTTCTAAGACTAGGATTCACACCCCACTGGAGAAGGCATAGTTGTTGGGAATACACGTTTTTGCATATGCAAACATTCTCTATGTTTCTCTGGGCCATCACTGCTTAACTGTCACTGGACAAGCAGAAAACACTTCTCCTGGGTGCAGGAAAGCTGAGGCTTGGGAACCAACTGCTGGGTTGCTTGCAAGGGTCCCTAGAAATTTTCTACAGGGAGCCACTGAGACCCACAGAGAAAACTTTCATCTTGATAGTTCAGCCCCCAAGTTAATTTTTCTTATCTTAACATCCCTGTTCCTTTATTAATACTTTCCACAGGTGCTAGAAGGAGTCTCTTTATTCATCATCCATACTCTCTCTGTTTCATTGTGAACCATTTTAAGAAATGTTCATCATTTTTTTTTAACAGAGGGCAAAGAAATAGAAGATAAACACACTGTGGAAAATGTCTGCTTCACTCATTCAAAGTAGCTGGGAATAGTTAAAGCAAAGATTTGATCTTCTGAGAGCAATGAAAGCTCTATCTTTAGTCATTCCACTTTGGCCCATGAGAATTCGCTGTAGTCAACTAACCAAGAAGCATTTACTTTTTGTAGACTCATAAAGTATGGTTTTGTTGCTGTTTAGGACAAGGGGAAAATAAAGATATCAGCCAACTAACTTAACCACATCTGTCAGCCTTCAGAGCCTGTACTCTTCCCTAAATGCACAGCCAGAATTTAATTTTTAAATCAAGAATTACACACTAGGAGGATAATGATTTCCCTTTACCCTTCCCTCTCCATGTCAGGATATCTCTAGGTCTTTATTTATACTTTTTTTCCTGTTATCACAGAAGTGATACTGCCTATGGAATCTTATCAAGCTTATTGAATTGGGTTTAGGGTCATTACTGGCAAGCATCTAGCTGTTTTGTTTTGAACAAATCAATTTACGTCTCTAAATCTATTAAATGGGGAACTTATATATAATTCTCTGGCAACAGTTACTGTCACATATTGTTAAGAGATAGTCTTTATTTCCCATGATAACGTCTACCAGGACCCTCAGAATCTTCAACTACAGCATAAAGGAAGGAGGTTGGGTTGAAAGATTTCTATTTTGTACATGAACTAGTAGAAAATTAACTCTAAGCAAACTGAAAATTATATTCCTAATCCTAAAGCAACTACCAAAAATGCAATAAAAAGTAGAGTTAACAAACAGATAAATTAGAATGGACTTATGAAAATATTCAAATACATATGAAGGCAGAAAGGAAGAACAGAGAAACAAAATCAAGATGACTAACAATAAAATTAAAACATGAATTCAGCCTAATCAGTGATACAAATAGATTAAATAGTCCAGAAAGAAAACATTTACATGAAAAAACAAACAAACAAACCTCAAGCCCCGATTGTTTATTTGATGAATTCCTTCAGTTCATCCTCCTCTTAAAAAGTGGAAAATGAGGGAACAGTTCTGGACTCATTTTAAGAGGCCAATTAAGTCTGATGATAATACATACATTATAAACAAAACACCAGAAAGAAAATAAAGAAAAACAAAGATAAACATCTTTCACAAACGCACTTTACAAAAATCCAGCAAAATAGCAAATAAAAAACATCAGTTTTATTATCTATATATAAAACAGATAGTAAATCAAGACCAGAAGAGTTTCTCATAGGAATGTTGCTTTAACTTTTGAATAATTAGTTTAATTAATCATCTTAACAGACTAAAAGATCTGTTGGAAGACCAACATCAAGATAAAAAAATAACTAAAAAATGCAAAAAAAAAAAAAAAAAAAAAAAAAAAAAAAAAAAAAAAAAAAAAAAAAAAAACCCCAACAACAACAAACACAAAATCTCAGCAAAGTAGGAATAAGAGGGAAGTTCCTCAGTCTGATAAAAGATAACAAAAAAGCTACAGCTAACATCAAACTCAATGGATATTCTGTTTTTCCCTAAAGATAGCATCCCTTCTTAATATTTCTTTCCCTCAATTTTAAGCTCTTTCAATTAATCTCTCCTCTTTTACTAAAGAAGTCTCTCAAAATGTTAGTTTATATATTCTGTCTCTGTTTTCATTATTTTCCCTCGTCTCAGCTCCTTGAAGTCTAACATCTTTACCCATCAGTTCATGCTGGAGAACTTGTCTAATTCTCCATGGCATTTATTTTTCTCATGCTTAACAATCTCTAGGTAGTGGCTGCTCCTTCTCACTTGCCCTTGGCTCTGGAATTATCTTAGGCAGGTTCTGGGGTTTTACTTTTCTGAGCTCTAGCCATACCTCCACGTCTTTGTCATGAAACTTTTTCTAACCAAAAGGAAGGGAAAGCTCAGTAAGATCCAACTGACCCATCTAGTTGAAGCTGTGGCTGTGTGATGTCAAGCAATTAGACAAACAGAGTTTCTTTCTATTGATTGAACTTTCCCCATTCTTTCCTCCTATCTAGTTGACATTCCTTCTAGATTTTTATCTAGATCTGTTGTTCAGTTTCTAAGCCCTGTCCAATCGCTTTGCAAGCCCATGGACTGCAGCCCACAGGGCTCCTCTTGAGTGTAGGATTTCCCAGGCAAGAATACTGGAGTGGGTTGCCATTTGCTACTCCAGGGGATCTTCCTGACTCAGTGATCAAACCATAGTCTCTTGCATCTCCTGAACTGGATTCTTTACCACTGTGTCACCTGTGAAGTCCACTCAGTGGCTATGATATATTTATCATTATACTTGATAAACTAGTTGTTATTCAGAAAGGGATTATCTATCTACCTGTCTTTCTGTCAGCATTTCTGCCTTTCCTTGTCTTGATGACTTCTTCTTAAGGACTGCTGACTTACCTGATTCTCACCAGTTCCTGAATTACTTGAATTCCCTGCTTCTCACTTGCTTACTCCTCTGTTGGTGAACACCAGCTCTGCCTGTTTGTTCCCGCAGCCTGCCTTGATGTTCTGAACCACATACTTTGGAATAGTTCTTATCAACTCAAAGGCTCTTTTTCACCTTCAAGGTCATGTTTTTTTTTTGGACACACTTGTTTAAAATCTTCAGGAGAAGGAGCTGGCACCTGAGACACACTCAGAGCCACTTTCTCGGACCTCCTGTTTCCTCACTTGCAGTTGCAGCAGTATGGCACATACACACTTTAAAGCACGATCTCAGCCCAAATGAGGAATCCAATCCCATATGTCGAAATCTCGCTAGCTCAGCATGTAGACCTTGCATATCTAATTAAGATGAAGCTCTTGGGACTGGTATTAGGATCTCAGAGTTTCAGGAGCTCAGCCAGTGAGTGGGAAGTGAGTGGTAGAAGGTTGATATTGTTAATAATAAAGGACAGAGCCTTTAAGAGCATCTGAGGAGCTCAGTCTTAAAAGGCCTTCTTTTCTAATATTTTGTTTTACAAGTAGAGGTTTTAATTATAATAAAATTAATTGTTTAACATTTAAATCTTCATTTATTATACTTATTGAATGCGGAAACACTCTGGGAGGTTTCTTTTTCTCTACTCTCTCAGAAGGCTATCCATGGCATCAGAAAAATAAATAAAAACCACACCAGGTCTATTCCCTGGTGGCTCAGATGGTAAAGCATCTGCCTGCAATGCTGGAGACCCAGGTTCAACCCCTGGGTTGGGAAGATTCCCTGGAGAAGGAAATGGCAACCCACTCCAGTACTCTTGCCTGGAAAATTCCATGGATGGAGAAGCTGGTGGGCTACAGTCCATGGAGTCACAAGAGTCGGACACGACTGAATGACTTCACACACACACCAAGCAAACCTGAGGATTTGTGATCATCTGAAGTACAGAAGCCCTACAAACAGCATATTAGAGTTGTGATTATATTTATATTTCTAGTAATAAAAATAACTAAAATCTACAAGACTCTATCAGTAACATAAGCTTGAACAAGTGCTGAATTTTTTTTTTTTTTTTTGTCTCCAGTTTCCTCATCTATAGAATGACGCTATAACATTACTGCCATATAGGAATGCTGTGAGAAGTAAAATAGTTACATATGTAAGTACTTAGAATACTGTCTGTTATTTTCCTGCTTTCTTTTATTTACAAGACTGGCATTTCTCATCAGGGTGTTGGACTCATCAAATATGTTCATTTTGGCTTGCCTCTGACCCTGGCAGGAGGCCTTTATACAGACAACAAATTGTCTTTCAGGAAAATGTGCACAAATCGTCAATTAGAATTTGCAGTGGATCTTCCCTGCTGTGAACCTGAGCCTGTGTTCTGTCTTTAGTTGGAGCATATGTTGTACTTCTCACAGGCTTTCAAATCCCCAGATGCCCAAGGAACATTCAAACAATTAGTTCTCTTTCTTTTCTTGAGTGGTTGTGTAATAAATATACTGTAGCTAATAAGCACTGAATAGAGATCCACCAGATAAGGCTCTGCCAATAAGTCTTTATTTTGACTCTTTTAGAACTTCATTTCCTCTAACGTGAAACTGAGAGTCCATGTCATGCACTTACAGAAAAGCTTTGACTATCAAATGCAATCATTACACAGATGCAATATAAAAATAGTAATGTTTTATATAAAAATGAAAGCTGATAACAATTATTGGTAACACTGTAAACTGTTATTATTACAAATAAAGGCCCTCCTTGGTGACTCAACTGGTAAAGACTCTACTTAAAATGCAGAAGCCCTGGGTTCATTCTCTGGGTTGGAAAGATCTCCTGGTGAAGGGAAAGGCTACTCATTCCAGTATACTTGCCTGGAGAATTCCATGGAAAGAGGAGCCTGGCAGGCTACAGTCCATGGGGTTGCACAGAGCTAGATATGACTGAGTGACTAACTTATCCATATATACATACATTACACTTAAAAGAAGAACACACAATACCCAGTCTATATTGAGGGTGCCTATAATTTGGATCTTTTCTAAGTCTGGAGACAGAGTGTGATGGAAGGATATTAGTTTCTGAATCAAACTCTGCCACAGCGACAGTAGAGCTAAGACCACAAAGAAAACATATGGATCATGGTGTCCTGATCCTTCCAAGAGAGGTAGAAGCTAGAAGTACGCATTATGCACTTCTCTGGAGGGAATTCTGATCAACCATTCCCCTACAGCAATAAAAGGTAAAGTTGGGTCCTGAGAGGAACACCAAAGTCTGTGGAAGCTGAGATTATTTACTGTGATCCTAAGGACAAGAACAATCTGCTACCATATGGGATCAAGACTGGATGACTGAGCCCTTTCAAACTGTTACAATTTTGGATGCAGTAAGTTTATAACTGCAAAACACCAGTGACGACAACTAGTACTTAGGTACCACTTTATGTACCGAAAGCTATTTTGAGAACTTTGCACATTACTCCTTCAACCCACACAACAAACCTATGAGTCAGGTACTACTAGGATCTCATTTATAAATGAGGAAGTGGATGTACAGGGAAGTTAAGAAACTTGCCCAAGGAACATAGTCATCAGCATTAGGCCCAGAATTTGAATCCAGGTAGATTGCCTCAGAGTCACAGTCTTCACCACAATTTCCAGTCTTGAGGTCAGAACAGAATCTTTCCATCCAAACTAACTTCACCTCTCCTTTTTCTACTTCTTTGCTCAAAGCAAATGTAGATTAGAACATCCTCAAAGAAGGCCATTTCCCTAAGAACATGCTGCTTTCAGTTCTGATGTTATCACAATGTTCCAGAAGTACATCCTTCTAAATAAGCACCTTCAACCATTAATCCAACAGATAGTGAGCCCTGGCTTTCTCAGTTACTGGATTAGGAAGAGAGGAATAAACAGAAAATGCAAATGCTTCTCATGACTCACACATCCATAATGGTAGAAAGGAAAAGTACAATTACAGTAGAGAATTAGTGGTACTTATCACCCCCCCAAAAAAAAATCATGTTTTTACTATCATAAAGACCTCAAGTCCATAGTACTCTGCCACTCATGGAAATGTCCCATGATGGAAGTGAATTTACCCACAAGAATTCTCCCCTTGGCAAGTCTGTCTAGTGTGAATGACCGTAATTTGGAATGATGAACTGGTCCTGGAGAGCTCATCCTTGAGATTCAGGGAATCCCCAAGTGAAATTATTGTTCAAAAATTGAAGAGACCATTCTCTAAATGAGGCTTATCCCCAGCAAAACTAATCAAAGTGATCCCGAAAAGGGCACTTATGTTGCCTTTGTAATTTAAGACAAATTTGAGAAACTTCAAGACATTGACTGTGTGGATCACAACAAATTGTGGAAAATTCTGAAAGAGATGGGAATACCAGACCACCTGACCTGCCTCTTGAGAAATCTGTATGCAGGTCAAGAAGCAACACTTAGAACTGGACATGGAAAAACAGACTGGTTCCAAATTGGGAAAGGAGTGTATCAAGGCTGCATATAGTCACCCTGCTTATTTAACTTTCATGCAGAGTACATCATGCAAAATGCAAGTCTGGATGAAGCACAAGCTGGAATCAAGATTTCCAGGAGAAATATCAATAACCTTAGATATGTAGATGACATCACCCTTATGGCAGAAAGCTAAGAAGAACTAAAGAACCCCTTGACGAAAGTGAAAGAAGAGAGTGAAAAAGCTGGCTTAAAACTCAACATTCAAAAAACACAGATCATGGCATCTGGTCCTATCACTTCATGGCAAATAGCTGGGGAAACAGTGGAAACAGTATCTGACTTTTTTTTGGTGGGGTGGGGGAGGGCTCCAAAATCACTGTAGATGGTGACTACAGCCATGAAATTAAAAGGCACTTGCTCCTTGGTAGAAAAGCTATGATCAACCTAGACAGCATATTAAAAAGCAGAGACATTACTTTGCCAACAAAAGTCCATCTAGTCAAAGCTACTGTTTTTCCAGTAGTTATGTATGGACTTGAGATTTGGACTATAGAGAAAGCTGAGAGCCAAAGAATTAATGCTTTTGAAGTGTGGTGTTGGAGAAGACTCTTGAGAGTCCCTTGGACTGCAAGGAGATCCAACCAGTCAATCCTAAAGGAAATCAGTCTTGAATATTATCGGAAGGACTGATGCTGAAGCTGAAGCTCCAATACTTTGGCCACCTGATGCAAAGAACTGACTCATTGGAAGAGACCCTGATGCTGGGAAAGATTGAAGGGGAGAGGAGAAGGGGATGACAGAGGGTGAGGTGGTTGGATGGCATCACTGATGCAATGGACATGAGTTTGAGCAAGCTCAGGGAGTTAGTGATGGACAGGGAAGCCTAGCGTGCTGCAGTCCATGGGGCTGCAAGAGTTTGACACAGCTGAGCAACTGAACTGAACTGAGATACTCCAGACCCAACAATCTACATTAGGAATAGTCAGACAATCACAGAACTTATATCTCTGCTGGATTTCCAAGTTGACCTCATTTAGTATCAATGAAAGCATGCTGGTAATTTATATATTCTCTGTTTGAGGTGGTTTAATATCTAAGAGATGACTTTTTTGTAACTGTTCCTGGATATACTCAAGTTTTAGAAATTAGTATATTATAGTGAGGCAATATATTTCTCTCTCTAACATTAACTCTCAGACTCTGAGTCTTCTTGGGTTGAAATAAATATCTTACCATTTTCCTTCCTTGTCATTTTTATACTCCCCACCTTGCAAATCAACATGTGATTTATTAAGATACTAATTTATACATTCGTTTAACACAGGTATACATGTGTTAAAAGTCTATAAAGTTAGTATGGATGGAAGTGGAAGATGGGCTTCTTCTTGCTTCCCCCAGGGAATTTAACAGCTTTATATCTGATTCTGATTTTTCTTTTTTAAGGCAAGGAAAGTATTGAAAGGGTGGAAAATGTCACAAGTGTCAGACAAAATAGAGAAGTCTGAATGACATTCCATGAGTGAAAGTGGATGGGGAAGGACTCTGGGGATTTAGAAGGATAGTGGATGGGCACCCCCCTGCCACGCCCCCAAGTTCTGTACCATTGTCGTAGACCTTTTTGGAAGCTGAGGGATAGTCCTTTTGTTCTCATCATAAAAATGTGTATTTTAGCCTTTGTCTGACTATAGCACTCACAAACTTGTCCAAATGCCATGACCTTAATCACAAAAGATTCTACCTCAATATTTTATCTCCTGACTGTATGATTTGATTATAATGCACTTGGGCCTAGGGTACCTTAGGTGGCACCTTAGAAGTGACATACTAGCTACCTTAGAACTTTATTCATAGTGAAGTCAGATACCCAAAATGGGACAACTAAAATGACTCTTGAAATTCATTGCTTCACTTGAATCTCAGTTTTTCACTCCTGGCTTCTTTGTTCTTGGCCAGAAATCTCCAACTTCATTCTGGATTTTGCTCAGCTCAAGTACTGAATCTAGGAACAAATACACACATTCCCACCCCAACCCCCGAGGAGCGTAAGTATACTTCAGATTCTCAATTTTTTTAAAAACAAATAGTAATGTTATTTCAGTATTGGCTCTCAGTATTTGATAGTTTTCTTAAGTAATGACTATTTCTAGAATTAATACCCAGTATGATATGGTGAATTCATGACTCTGGTATTAATGCATGATTGTTTTTTTAATTTTGAAAAATTACAATTGGTTCTATTTTTCCTTGGTGGAATTATATAACACAAAGCTTTTGACCCCATCAGTTAGTTCTGCCTTTCTAATTGAAGGATTTCTGCTCCTCACCCCATTCATCCTTTTCTCAATTTGGCATTTTTACCACTGGAGTGAAGATAGGAATTACTGTTTTGAAATACTGCATCTACAACTTGTTCGTAACACAATTTATCAGGCAGAAGGAAAGGTCAAATGGTTTAAGGCTTGCAATTTGGGTACCTAAGTGCTCTAAGTTGAATCCCCTAAATTGCACCAGTCCCTATTTATTACCTATTAAACCTTGACATGAATGAGGCATCAAATGATATCTTTTAAAGCTTAGGATCTCCTGTAGTGAAAGGTCTGGGGATTCACAAACGAAATGAGTAAAATGAAAATACACCTGGATATTCCACATCAGCAGCAGCATAGGTCCAGTGACTAGATGGCCGTGTCTCCAGGAATGTTTTGCTGAATTTGCCCTCTTTATCTCATCCTCACTGTCACTGTCTTCCATCAAGACTTTTCATTTCTTAGATTGGTAAGAAATGCCAATATCACTTTCTTCTGTGTCACTCTCCATTTAACTTTCATATTGCTATCAAATGTTTTGAAATTCCAATTCTAATGACTCGCTTACTTCTTAAAGCTATTGAATGGTTGTTTCCTTCACAGTAAAGTTCAAACCCTTAGTAGAATACAATATAAAGTGAAAGTGAAGTCACTCAGTCATATCTGACTCTTCACAACACCATGAACTGTAGCCTACCAGTCTCACAATATAGGGATATTATATTTCCTAAAGGGTACTTGACACTAATGACATCGTGTCCCTTTAAGCATCTTCCATTCTAGCCATGCTGAGGTAGTCCTCAAACATCCCAGTCTCCTTGTTTCTCTGTGCTTTATGTATGCTGAAGCTCAGCTACATGAAAATACCTAATCCCCCACTTCCTTACCTAAATCCTGTGGATCCTTTTTGATGCAATTTAAAATGGATTGTTTTCTCCTTCTGAAAGGTCATTATTAGTGTATAGGAAAGCAATGGATTTCTGTATATAAATCATGTATCCTGTAGCTTTAATGAATTAATATATTAGTTCTAATAGTTCTTTCCCATTCTGCTGTTTTCTCTATTTGCATTGATAGCTGAGGATGGCTTTCTTATCTCTCCTTGCTATTCTTTGGAACTCCATATTCAGATGCTTATATCTTTCCTATTCTCCTTTGCTTTTCACGTCTCTTCTTTTCACAGCTTTTTGTAAGGCCTCCTCAGACAGCCATTTTGCCTTTTACATTTCTTTTCCATGGGGATGGTCTTGATCCCTGTCTCCTGTACAGTGTCATGAACCTCATTCCATAGTTCATCAGGCCATCTGTCTATCAGATCTAGTCCCTTAAATCTATTTATCACTTCCACTGTATAATCATAAGGGGTTTCATTTAGGTCATACCTGAATGGTCTAGTGGTTTTCCCTACTTTCTTCAATCTAAGTCTGCCTTTGGCAATAAAGAGTTCATGATCTGAGCCATAGTCGGCTCCTGGTCTTGTTTTTGCTGACCGTATAGAGCTTCTCCATCTTTGGCTGCAAAGAATGTAATCAATCTGATTTCAGTGTTGACCATCTGGTGATGTCCATGTGTGGAGTCTTCTCTTGTGTTGTTGGAAGAGGGTGTTTGCTATGACCAGTGCGTTTTCTTGGAAAAACTCTATTAGTCTTTGCCCCGCTTCATTCCTCATTCCAAGGCCAAATTTGCCTGTTACTCCAGGTGTTTCTTGACTTCCTACTTTTGCATTCCAGTCCCCTATAATGAAAAGGACATCTTTTTTGGTTGTCAGTTCTAAAAGGTCTTGTAGGTCTTCATAGAACCATTCAACTTCAGATTCAGCATTACTGGTTGGGGCATAAGCTTGGATTAACGTGATATTGAATGGTTTGCCTTGGAAACGAACTGAGATCATTCTGTCATTTTTGAGATTGCATCCAAGTACTGGATTTCAGACTCTTTTGAGTCTGACAATGATGGCTACTCCATTTCTTCTTAGGGATTCTTGCCCATAGTAGTAGATATAATGGTCATCTGAGTTAAATTCACCCATTCCAGTCCATTTTAGTTCACTGATTTCTAGAATGTCAATGTTCACTCTTGCTATCTCCTGTTTAACCACTTCCAATTTGCCTTGATTCATGGACCTGACATTCCAGATTCCTATGCAATATTCCTGTTACAGCATCGGACCTTGCTTCTGTCACCAGTGACATCCACAACTGGGTATTGTTTTGATTTGGCTCCATCCTTTCATTCTTTCTGGAGTTATTTCTCCATTGATCTCCTGTAGCATATTGGGCACCTACCAACCCAGGGAGTTCCCCTTTCAGTATCCAATCACTTTGCCTTTTCATACTGTTCATGGGGTTCTCAAGGCAAAAAAAAAGGTGAAGTGGTTTGCCATTCCCTTCTCCAGTGGACTACATTCTGTCTTTCTTGAAGAGACTAGAGATCTCTTCAAGAAAATTAGAGATACCAAGGGAACATTTCATACAAACATGGGCTTGATAAAGGTTGGTAGTTCCCCTTTCAGTATCCAATCACTTTGCCTTTTCATACTGTTCATGGGGTTCTCAAGGCAAAAAAAAAGGTGAAGTGGTTTGCCATTCCCTTCTCCAGTGGACTACATTCTGTCTTTCTTGAAGAGACTAGAGATCTCTTCAAGAAAATTAGAGATACCAAGGGAACATTTCATACAAACATGGGCTTGATAAAGGTTGGTAGTTCCCCTTTCAGTATCCAATCACTTTGCCTTTTCATACTGTTCATGGGGTTCTCAAGGCAAAAAAAAAGGTGAAGTGGTTTGCCATTCCCTTCTCCAGTGGACTACATTCTGTCTTTCTTGAAGAGACTAGAGATCTCTTCAAGAAAATTAGAGATACCAAGGGAACATTTCATACAAACATGGGCTTGATAAAGGACAGGAATAGTATGGACCTAACAGAAGCAGAAGATATTAAGAAGAGGTGGCATGAATACATAGAAGAACTGTACAAAAAAGATCTTCATGGCCCAGATAATCACGGTGGTGTGATCTCTCACCTAGAGCCAGACATCCTGGAATGTGAAGTCAAATGGGCCTTAGAAATCATCACTACGCTAGTGGAGGTGATGGAATTCCAGTTGAGCTGTTTCAAATACTGAAAGATGCTGCTGTGAAAGTGCTGCACTCAATATGCCAGCAAATTTGGAAAACTAAGCAGTGGCCACAGNGCTCAACTGGAATTTCATCACCTCCACTAGCTTTGTTTGTAGTGATACTTCCTAAGGCCCACTTGACTTCACATTCCAGGATGTCTGGTTCTAGGTGAGTGATCACACCATCATGATTATCTGGGTCGTGAAGATCTTTTTTGTACAGTTCTTCTGAGTATTCTTGCCATGTCTTCTTAATCTTCTGCTTCTGTTAGGTCCATACCATTTCTGTCATAGATGTCAAAGGGCCCGTCTTTGTCATAAATGCCTTTTTGAGATATTTTCTCTATATATCAAAATTGATGTGTGTTTCTGTCATGAATGAGTGTTGAATTTTTTTTCAAATGCTGTTTCTATGTCTATTGTTATGATTATGTGAGGAAATACATCTTTTATTTATAATTGCTACTGGCAGATTTTGGATTGGCCAAACAGTTCATTTGGTCTTTTCCATTACCTCTTATAGGAAAATCCAAATGAACTTTCTGGCCCACCCAATAAATATGTTGATCATAATGTAGAGATGTTAACCAGAATTGAGCTAAATGTAGTCTTTAATTTGTAGACATATATCATTTATGAAATGTTTTCATTTAAATTTTCTCATTCGATACCAGCAACTGTCCATGGTAAATAATATCCTTTTCTAGGCTTTAATTATACTCTCCTTTTCATCTGCGGAACAAGAACTCTGAAACAATAAGGAATTGTACAGTGTTTATTTTTTTACCATAATCTTTTGATACCTAATGCACACTTCCATTTTCAAAGATGTTGTAATATAACATTAACTGTTATAATGGGAAGTAAATAATAGTAAGAAAATATTATTTATTTTATTGTTACACCAACAAAAAGGATTATTGTTATACATGCCCTCTTTTTGCTCTTATGCGTGTGTGTGTGTGTGTGTGTGTATGTGTGTGTGTGTGTATACACACCATGTTTATAGCAAAGATAAAGATTAATGAGACTTTTTGGGTTTGTTTTCCTTTGTTCATGTCATCTTCATTTTGTAGCATTATTTCAGTGATCTTTTCACACAATAGAGTTGTAGCTCCAGAAATGAGTCATAATATGAGTTGTTTGTACANCATGTTTATAGCAAAGATAAAGATTAATGAGACTTTTTGGGTTTGTTTTCCTTTGTTCATGTCATCTTCATTTTGTAGCATTATTTCAGTGATCTTTTCACACAATAGAGTTGTAGCTCCAGAAATGAGTCATAATATGAGTTGTTTGTACAATAGAGGTTTATTTAATGAATATTTGATTTGGAGCATTCTGAAACTTGTATGACAAAAGTATGAATTCATAAACAAGAAAATAATACTCTGAAAGCCTATATAACCTCAATATATAAAAAGAGGTTTCATTCAGAAATTATTGATTCTTTGTTGGCACAAATGCTAGAAACTTGGCTTCCAGATTTCCTAAAACATGTCTCACTTTTTTTTTCTTTTTTAAAATTTTATTTATTTTATTTGGAGATACATTATTGTAGTGGTTTTTGCCATACATTGACATGAATAAGTCATGGGTATACATGTGTTCCCCATCCTGAACCTGCCTTCCACCTCCCTCCTCATCCCATCCCTCAGGGTCATCCCAGTGCACCAGCCCTGAGTACCCTGTATCAGGCATCAAACCTTGACTGGTGATCTGTTTCATATATGATAATATACATGTTTCAATGGTATTCTCTCAAGTCATCCCACCCTTGCCTTCTCCCATAGAATCCAAAAGACTGNGTCATCCCAGTGCACCAGCCCTGAGTACCCTGTATCAGGCATCAAACCTTGACTGGTGATCTGTTTCATATATGATAATATACATGTTTCAATGGTATTCTCTCAAGTCATCCCACCCTTGCCTTCTCCCATAGAATCCAAAAGACTGTTTTTTACATCTGTGTCTCTTTTGCTGTCTTGCATATAGGGTCATCATTACCATCTTTCTAAATTCTATATATATGCATTAGCATACTGTATTGGTGTTTTTCTTTCTGACTTACTTCACTCTGTATAATAGGCTCCAGTTTCATCTACATCATTAGAACTAATTCAAATGCATTATTTTTAATGGTTGAGGAACATTCCATTATGTATATATACTACAGCTTTCTTATCCATTCGCCTGCCGATAGACATCTAGGTTGCTTCATGTCCTGGCTATTGTAAGCAGTGCTGCAATGAACATTGGGGTATACGTGTCTCTTTTAATTCTGGTTTCCTAGATGTGTATGCCCAGTAGTGGGATTTCTGAGTCGTATGGCAGTTCTATTTCCAGTTTTTTAAGGAATCTCCACACTGTTCTCCATAGTGGCTGTACTAGTTTGCATTCCCACCAACAGTGTAAGAGGGTACCCTTTTCTCCACACCCTCTCCAGCATTTATTGCTTGTAGACTTTTGGATTGCAGCCATGCTGACCGGGGGGAGATGGTAAACCATTTCTCATTTAAAGCACAGCATGTGCCAGTGATAACTGTACCATTTTCACTGAGTATTTGTTGGTTAGTTGACATAGATGAAGCACTATAGTATACCCTGAAGCTACAAAAGTGTAGAACACATGGTCCTGTTTTCAGATATTTCAATACAAAGTCAGAGAAGCTTGACATACTTAAAAAGAGTAGTAGCAGTGAAAAAGTAGAGCGCTCAGAAAAAAAAAAAAAAAAAAAAAA
>SJYV01048715.1:0-57746 GCA_006410875.1 Neotragus pygmaeus | reverse complement strand
TGTATCTATTTTAGATACATCTTTCTTGAAGTATCTAAAATAGATTTACAGAAGCGGAAAACAGAATGGTGGTAGCCACATTTGGGGCAGGGGAGAGAGAGATGGGGAGTTGACATCATTTGATTGGTATAGCGTTTCAGCCATACAAAACGAATAAATTCTAGATCTACTGTATCACATTGTGTTTCAGCTAAAAATACTGTGCTGTACACACACAAACTTACAAGAGAGTAGATCTCTTATCACAATTAAAAAAAAAAGGAATACATCATTTGTCTACATCTCCACAGAACTTGGCTGCAGTATTGGAGCTCAAGTATCCCAGCTCTGAACTAGAAGTCTTCCCCAGAAGAGACAAAGCTGTAGGTAAATTTTTTTCCTTGAAACTTCTTGATTTCCTCATCCCACTTCCATCTGCTTGGCACCAGTTCCATTAAAACCTCAGTGTTACATGTAATTCTGAGAAACTTTAAAATAGTAACTAAGATATTAGCTGTTAGGGACTCAAGGAGCATCAGTAATTTAAGGGGGTACTTTAGGGCTCCTTGAGTCCCTAACAGCTAATGTCTTAGTTACTATTCTAAAGTTTCTCAGAATTACATGTAACACTGAAGGCTTCCCTGGTGGCTCAGAGGGTAAAGCATCTGCGTGCAAAGCAGGAGACCTGGGTTCGATCCCTGGGTCAGGAAGATCCCCTGGAGAAGAAAATGGCAACCCACTCCAGTAGTCTTGCCTGGAAAATCCCATGAATGAGGAGCCTGGTAGACTACAGTCCATGGGGTTGCAAAGAGTCGGACATGACTGAGCAACTTCACTTACTCACTCAAGATATCCAAATCTTTATTGTTCAAAGGTATCAAGGAGGTTCAGGATTGGGAACATGTGTACACTCGTGGCAGATTCATGTTGATGTATGGCAAAACCAATACAGTATTGCAAAGTAAAATAAAATAAAAAATTAAAATTAAAAAAAAAAAGAAAGATTTTAAAAAGCTGGAAAGATGCTGGACAAGGTTTTTACTCAAGTTCTAAAATCATACCATAGATGTAACAGAAAGAGCATAGGAACCATATTTTTGCCTATCTTCATGTTTGAATTGAGGTTCATTCATCTTTAGAAGGAAAGAATTTGGCCTTTTCTTTGATGACAAAACCATTTGTTTCTTCTCTAATGTCAACTTTTCTGAAGCAAAACTCTCTGACACTTTGAAGAAGCCAATTTGCAAAGTAAAGATATTTTCATAAAAAAGAGTGGGAGAGAGTCAGTTAAGGTTCAAGGAAAACTTTATTTTAACTAGAGTCTCACAGCAGGAATAAAACACTCAAGGGGTTTAGGTTCCAAGAAGGGAATCATGCAGACTTCTCAGACAGAAAAGAAGAAAATTTAAACTTAGAGTTGCTTAGAGGTTTTGAATGGGTGATTAGCACCTTTCTTCTCTGTAACTGACAACCAACTGAGTTCCTAATCAACCTAGATATCAGAAAAAAAGATAAAGGCTTTAAAACATTGGCTCTACTCTTAGAGTATGAAGATGTCCTGGGGAAGTTGGTTTCTAAGGCAGATGCTGGGCCAAGTGTTTGCAAGTTCTGTTTTCTCTTGTTAGGGGTATAGTCCAGAAATCTGCATATATGACAATCATGGGGATTGTTTCCATGCTCCTCACATCTGGAAACAAAGTAGACGACATATTACTCATGCATGCTCAATCATATCGGGACTCTGCAACCCCATGAACTGTAGCTCGCCAGGCTTCTCTGTTAATAGAAGTTTGGGGACAAAAATGCTGGAGTGGGTTACCATTTTCTTTTCTAGGATATCTTCCTGACACAGGGATCGAACTCACATCTCTTGCATCTCCTGCATTAGCAAGCAGATTCTTTGCCACTTACCACTACCTGGGAAGCCATTGAAGTGAAGCTGACACTTCTAGTGAAGTGAAAGTTGCTCAGTTGTGCCCAACTCTTTGCAACCCCATGGACAGTATAGTCCATGGTATTCTCCAGGCCAGAATACTGGAGTGGATAGCCTTTCCCTCTTCCAGGGGATCTTCCCAACCCAGAGATTGAACCCAGGTCTCCTGCGTCACAGGTGGATTCTTTACCAGCTGACCCAAGTATTCAGGGAAGCCCAAGAATACTGGAGTGGGTAGTCTATCCCTTCTCCAGCAGATCCTTTCAACCCAGAAATCAGACTGGGGTCTCCTGCATTACAGGTAGATTCTTTACCAACTGAGCTATCAGGGAAGCCCAGGAAACCCTTAATACAGGCCAGTATTCTGATAAGGACTCTTTATAATAGAGTCATATTGTTACTAAGGCTGAGGCCCCAGAATCATACCCTTGCCCCTCCCTGGAATAAAAACTAGTTACTCCTGTCTGAGTTTCAGGAAAAAAGAAAGTCAGTCACTCAGTAGTGTCCAACTCTTTGTGACCTCATGTACTGGAGGCCACCAGTCTTCTCTGACCATGGGATTTCCCAGGCAAGAATACTGGAGTAGGTCATCATTTCCTTCTCCAGGGGATCTTAGTGACCTAGATATTGAACCCATGTCTCCCACATGTGCAGGCGGATTCTTTGCTTCTGAGTTTCAGGAGCAAGCTACAGAGAGAAAAAAACAACTGTTCAGGACCAACTGGGCCAAAGATGGCAGAAGATTTGACTTCCAATGGACCTCGAGCCTCATTATGTGCTCATGGTAATATATTAGGTAAATGACACACCAACCAGCCCCAGAATAATTGACAGTTGCCATGACAGCTACCAGAAAAGCCATAAAAAGACTAAAAACAAGAATTGCAAAGCTGTGGTACATACACACAATGGAGCATGACTCAGCCATTAAAAAGAATATATTTGAATCAGTTCTAATGAGCTGGATGAAACTGGAGCCTATTATACAGAGTGAAGTAAGCCAGAAAGAAAAACACCAATACAGTATACTAACACATATATATATACGGAATTTAGCAAGATGGTAACGATAACCCTGTATGCAAGACAGCAAAAGAGACACAAATGTATAGAACAGTCTTTTGGACTCTGTGGGAGAGGGAGAGGGTGGGATGATCTGGGAGAATGGAATTGAAACATGTATAATATCATATATGAAACAAATCGCCAGTCCAGGTTCAATGCATGATACTGGATGCTTGGGGCTGGTGCAGTGGGACGACCCAGAGGGATGGTACGGGGAAGGAGGTGGGAGGGGGGTTCAGGATGGGAAACACGTGTATACCTGTGGCAGATTCATGTTGATGTATGGCAAAACCAACACAATATTGTAAAGTAATTAACCTCCAATTAAAATAAATAAATTTATATTTAAAAAAAAGAATTGTGTCAGTTCTGAGTCCAAACCATACCCCTGTTCTCAGATGACTCGTGAATATCACTCCCACTCTTTCCAAATCCCTCCGTTTTACCTTAAACCTCCAATAGATTTGGGGTCTGCACCTGAATTGGGTTGAGAAATTGATTTGTGAATTAGGATCAGGCTTCTCCTTTCTCTGGCCATTGACTAAAATTTGTGGTTTTGGCTCCAATTTCAGCATCAGTTATGTTATTGGCTGAAGGAATGTATAATTGAATCACTTTGATGTACAGCAACGTCCTTGTAAATCAATTATACTTCAGCTAAAAAAAAACCACCTCCCTGAGACAGGAGGTCTTTCCCAGTTAGGACTAGGATGTTGGTGTAGGTCCTGTAGATCAATTCAGTAATAATATTATGTTTTACTATTATTTTCCCTCTTAATGTCTCGTAATAACTTAAATATTTTCCCAAGGAAGACAGATGTGATGGAAAACTAAAGTGCTTGTGATGTGAAAACTTGATTGTTTTCCTAAAAGCAGTTGAAATAAAGAAGATGCACAGAGAAGAAAATAATTCTGAGCAAAAGTTAACTGCCATCAAATAGTATATTTAAATGAGCTACTATTGAACAGGGAATTACTTTTTTTTCTGGGTCGCTTCAAGAAAAAAATTAAAGATCAGTGAATAGAAGTAATGACTCTTCAGAGATACGGATTTCTAACAGAGTTGTCCCAGCTGAACTGCCTCAAATAAAGTGAGTTCCAGATTCCTGGGGGATTTACAAATGTTGAATAATCAACATTTATTGGAAAGATGAAATGATAAAAGGCCCACTGGTAATTCTTGCTCTGTCACAGCATATGTCTCCTTCGAGGCAGCAAGACAGTGGGCATATCCCCAACAGAAGAATGGCACCCACTCACATCCTACTGCATGGGATTTGCTTCTCTTTTGCTCTCTGTAATTGTGTCTTTTTCTAAATTTACTGAGGAATCATAATTTCCAGAAATGCAACAAGATCATATATAAAAAGTAGTTACATAGCAATACAGTAAACATTAACTTATAATGAAGTGCCACTTACATCCATCAGAATGGAAATATTTACAGCTACTACAATATTTATTTTTGTTGTGAGTGTAGAGAAAATAGTACTTTAACACATGCTGGTATAAATAGATATTGCCGCATCTTTTCTTATTAAGCAATTTTAACCACATTCCTTGAAATGTATCTTATAGAAACCAAAAGATCAGGAAATAAATGTCTATGAACAAAGGACTTTCCTGCATTTTTATCCATGTAGAAATGTATAAGGAGACATGCCCATCAATGAAGAAATTATTATACGAATTGCAGTGTATTAACACCAGAAAATAAAGCCAATAGAAATGCCTTAGAATTATTTCTGTGTACTGCAAGGAGTATTTACTAGATACTGAGTAAAGCAAGATGGAGAAAAATGCGTATAATATAAATTCAAGTTTATGCATTTTTGTGTATATACATATAGATAAATAATATACATTAGGACTTCTGTGGTGGCTCAGTGGTAAAGAATCCTCCTGCCAAGAAGGAGAAGTAAAATTCAATCGTGTGTCAGGAAGATCCCCTGGAAAAGGAAATGGCAACCCACCCCAGTATTCTTGCCTCAGCAAAACCCATGGACAGAGGAGCCTGACGGGCTACAGTGCATGGGGTTGCAAAGGATCGGACATGACTTAGCGACTAAAAAACAGTATAATGTAATAGGCTTCCCTGGTGACTCAGATGGTAAAGAATCTGCCTGCAGTGTGGGAGACCTGGGTTTGATCCCTGGGTCAGGAAGATCCCCTGGAGAAGGGTATGGCAAGCCACTCCATTATTCTTGCCTGGAGAATTCCATGGACAGAGGAAGCTGGTAGGCTACAGTCCATGTGGTTGCAAACAGCCAGACAGGATTGAGTAACTAACACACACCACACACACACACATATAGTATAATATGTGTGTGTATGTGTGTGTGTGTGTGTATCACAATCTGGAAAATAATTGAGGAAATTACAGGATGGGGGATTTAGGTGCATTTTTGCAATTATATTTATAAGAAATAACAAAAACTTCATTTTGGGTATTTGACAAGGCACTCGTGACTGAAGGGCTTATGTATTCAAGCAGCACGTTATCGATATTTTTGAGTTGGGTCTCTTGATGAATTGACCTCATTTATCTCTATGACAGAGCAGAGATTTCTTTCACTTGGTCAAACATTAAGGCATTGTTGGGTATTGTCAAACTCAATAAGTCAGTGGTAATTTCAGGGGAAAAATATTTATTTTCATTGAATCCTAGCATAGGACTTAAAGAAAAAAAGGACTACAGCATAAGAAATTAATTGCCTCAACCTTTCCATCTTCAGTTTTTTTTTAATTTAACACTTCAGTGAACTTCCCAGTGGTAACATTCTGCTTCATGACCCTTTTAGGTCATTTACAGTTTTCACTAAATACCACAAATTAAGCAGTTCACTATGGGTCACGATATATTATTTCTACAACCATAGAGATGGATCTGATACTTATCACGAAATCTATCAAGTAAAAATTGTTTCCTCAGAGTTATTAAACACAAGGGTATTTTCAAAATGGCTCTACATGCACTGATGTCTTTTAGCCAAAAAGTCTCAGACAGAAATGAATGATCTCCTATGGCAGTGAGGGTGTGTACCTTCGCCTGTCAATTCCATCCACTTTCCAATTATTCTAGCAGGCCTGCAAGCTCTCCCTCGGGAAAGGACCTGCCTGGCTTTCACCCTAACCCCTTCTCAGTAGAAGTTCTTCACTCAACTGCAGAAATCCTCTCAAGGTGAAACATGTCATGGAGTCTTCCAGTCTCAGATGTAGATTTCAGAAGCATACTTCCTCAGATTTGGAGAGAGGACATTTAACTAAAGAAAAAAAAAAATTTAATCTTCAATTGGAGCCAGAAATGCATCTCCGGTTGAGGAAAAATAGGTCAAATATTGATGAAAACTCCAAATGTTGGTTTTCCCTGTAATCTTGATCTTACCTTCCATCCTGCTTTCCTTCTTTCTTTCCTTCCTTCCCCCCTTCCTTCCTTCCTCCATCCCACCTGCCTCCTTCCTTCCCTTCTGACATTTAACAAGCATGGATGCCAGATTCTAAACTGCTGCTGCTGCTGCTAAGTTGCTTCAGTTGTGTCCGACTCTGTGCGACCCCATAGATGGCAGCCCACCAAGCTCTGCTGTCCCTGGGATTTTCCAGGCAAAAGTACTGGAGTGGGGTGCCATTGCCTTCTCTGGATTCTAAACTAGTTACTGAATATACTATTTATATTACTGCTATAACAAAGTGCCACAAGCTTAGTGGCTTAAAACAACATTTTTTTTTTTTTCCTTTACAGTGGTAGAATTCAGGCATCCAGACTGAGGCATAAACAGCTAAGTGAAGGTATCAGCAGGACTGTGCTCCCTTGGGTGGCTCCAGGGGATAATCGGTTCCCTGTTGCCCCTTCCAGCCTCTGATGACAGCTGACATTCCTGGGCTTGTCGCCGTGTCAGTCTAGACCCTGCTTCTCCTGTCACATTGCTTTTTGTTCTGTGTCAATTTTCCCTCTACCTCTCTCTCACAGGGACATTTGGGATTGTGTTTAGAGCCCACCCTAATAATTCTGAATAATATTCCAATCTCAAGGTCCTTAATTTAATAGCATCCACCAAGTCCTTTTTGCCATAGAAGGTAATTTTTTGTAGGTTTTAGGAACTAGGATCTGATTGTGTTTGAAGGCCAATATTCAGCTTACCATACTAGATATATATGAAACACAAACCATGCACCTGTCCTCTGGAAAATTAAGGTGAGAACTGTGTAAACAGATTACCAATATCTTAGAATGCATAAAGTTAGACATAGACTCTGAAAGCATACTGTTTTCCTGCTAGAAAAAAGAGTTAACTGCTTTCCAATTACTAAATTCAATATCAGTCTGAATAGGGATAAATGCTGGCTTAGTACCTGAATCCGAAATTAAAATTCACTGCAGACAGAGAAGTCTTTCATGCCTGTGGTGGGCTGGATAATAAACCCCAAAGATATCCAGGTCCCAGTTCCTGCAGCCCGTGTCTGTTGCTTTATATGGTAATGGGGACGTTGCGGTTGTGATTAAATAAAGGATTTTGAAGTGGGGATATTGTCCTGGATTATCTAAGTGGACCCTGTATATAATCATAAGTGTCCTTTTAAGAGAGAGGCAGAGGGGGATCTGAAAACAAATGAGAAGGTGAAATGATGATGAAACAAAGAAACATTTGAAGATGCAAAGCTGCTGGCTCTGAATGTGGAGTAAAAAGGGGGTGGTTGTGATCCAAGGAGCACTAGGAAGACAGATCTAGAAGCTGGAGAAGGCAAGGAAAGGGGTTCTTTCCCGGAGCCTGTGGAAGGTGTATGGTCCTGTGTATACATTTACTTGAGCCAGAGAAACAGACTTTGGTCTCCCAACTTCTAGAACTGAAAGTGAATATGTGTCTAGTGTTTTAAGCCACCAAATTTTTGTTAATTTATTAAAGCTACCATAGGAAATGAATATGGCTTCCTTGGTGGCTCAGCGGTAAAGAATCCACCTGCAAAGCAAGAGATGGAGGAGACTTGGTTTTGATCCCTGAGTAAGGAAGAATCTCTAGGAAAGGAAATGGCAACCCACTCCAGTATTCTTACCTGGAAAATCCCATGGATAGAGGAGCCAGGAGGGCTATGATCCATGGAGTTACAAAGAGTTGGACAGAATTTAGTGACTAAACAATAGGAAACCAATGTCTTATTATAGGCTCTGAATGTTTTCTGCAACTCAAGGTAGCAGAGCTTGGTCTGAGAGATCAGAGACAGAGTACCAGAGTGGCCACTTACTAACTAGGGACCACAGGCAACTGCCTGCACTGTGACCCATGACCCCCTTTCATGTTCTAACATCATCTTCCTACCTAAAAGTAATCTATATTTAAGCTCCTACACATAATAAATATCTGAATATCCACTCCTGCATTGCAGGCTGATTCTTCACCAACTGAGCTATCAGGGAAGCTGCAAATATCCACTCAGGAAATATCAAATTATGACAATAACAATGATATGATGCGCATAATCCTGGATCAGATTCTGGACTAGAAACAGGACAAGAGAGAGTCTGTCTGGAGTAGAGTATATCACGTCATCATTGCCCTTTTTCTAGATCATAATCCAGTTTAGGACACATTTTGCGTTAGCTTGTCATGTCTTGTTAGACTCTTTTAATCCAGAAAAGGTCCTCTGACTGTTTTTTTTTTTTTTTAATTGTTTGGCATCTTTAAAGAGTACTGCCCAGTTGTTTTATGCTATATCCCTCAGATCAGGTTGGTCTAATGTTTCCTCAGAATGGCTCTTAGGTTATGTGATTTTTGACAGGAATCTCACAGAAACAACACTTCTCAGCTCACCCTATCAGAATGCATATGTTGTCAGTTTATCCTGTTTAGGGAATCATGTGAATGGTGTATGGGAATTCTTTATAATTTCATGTGTCTAGGCTTCCCAGATGGCGCAGGGGTAAAGAATCCACCTGACAATGCAGGAGTGGCAGGAGATACGGATTCGGTCGCTGGGTGGGGGAAGATCCCCTGGAGGAGGAAATGGCAACCCTCTCCAGGATTTGTGCCTGGAAAATCCCATGGGCAGAGAAGCCTGGCAGTCTACAGGTCAAGGAGTTGCAAAGAGTCAGACACCCCGAGCATGCACACAATGGAAAAACATGCTTAGATGAAAAAGATTCATAGTTAGAAATCCCTACACTTCAGCTTTAGGATATCAATTTTAAAAATTGGATAGGTTTAAATGTCTAATATATTATGGTAAAAGTTGAAGCAGTTAATGCCCTTCTAAAATGGCCTACATATTAGCATCATAAAACATTGGATATAGAAACAGTGGAGATGTTTCAGGAGCACAGCACGATGGGTAAGAATCAGGAATCCATCAGATCAGACATGCTGATTTGATCTCTGCCATTTAGTTGCACTCTGATCCCGACCAATACATAATAATAATGATAATGATAATGGCAATGATGGTTAGTCAATTTATTAAGAATTACCATACTCTAGGTGGTGTTTTCCACAGTTCATTGTGACCCACATAGTCAAAGGCTTTGGCAGAGTCAATGAAGCAGAAATAGATGTTTTTCCGGAACTCTCTTGCTTTTTCCATGATCCAGCGGATGCTGGCAATTTGATCTCTGGTTCCTCTGCCTTTTCTAAAACCAGCTTGAACATCTGGAAGTTCATGGTTCATGTATTGCTGAAGCCTGGCTTGGAGAATTTACTTTACTAACGTGTGAGATAAGTGCAGTTGAGCAGTAGTTTGAGCATTCTTTGGCATTGCCTTTCTTTGGGACTGGAATAAAAACTGACCTTTTCCAGTCCTGCAGCCACTGCTGAGTTTTCCCAATTTGCTGGCATATTGAGTGCAGCACTTTCACAGCATCATCTTTCAGGATGTGAAATAGCTTAACTGGAATTCCATCACCTCTACTACCTTTGTTCATAGTGATGCTTTCTAAAGGCCCACTTCTAAGGCTTCACATTCCAGGATGTCTGACTATGCCAAAGCCTTTGAGTGTGTGGATCACAATAAACTGGAAAATTCTGAAAGAGCTGGGAATACCAGACCACTGACCTGCCTCTTGAGAAATCTGTATGCAGGTCAGGAAGCAACAATTAGAACTGGACATGGAAGAACAGACTTGCGGGGGACTGCCCGTGAAGGGTTAAGTTTTGGGAGCTGCTTAGCGATATTGCTGAGCCCCTAGGCATTGCCCTAAGCTCTCTGTCCCGCCTCCCTGAAGAATGTGTTTACGACCTTGTATCTCCAAGATGTCTGGTCACTATGTTCTGGTCACAGGTGCTTATCGCACTTCAAAGCCTTATGCTCTGCACACAGTGGTGAAGGTCTGGTGAGTAATTATCTAGGTAAAAATAACCTAGCAGATGTCATAAATCATGTGTGTTATCCTATATATACTGAATACCTAATAAAGTCGGTATCAGACAATGAGGTCTGATCCTCTCAACCCCATCTTTCTGTCATCTTATTTTTTCTAAGCGGGCGTTCTCCTTCGCGTCCTCCTTANTGCTCTTTACAGCTTCAGACCTTGCTTCTATCACCAGTCACATCCACAACTGGGTATTGTTTTTGCTTTGTTCCATTCCTTCATTCTTCTTGGATTTATTTCTCCACTGATCTCCAGTTAGTATACTGGGCACCTACTGACCTGGGGAGTTCCCCTTTCAGTATCCTATCATTTTGTCTTTTCATACTGTTCACGGGGTTCTCAAGGCAATAATACTGAAGTGGTTTGCCATTCCCTTCTCCAGTGGACCACATTTTGTCAGACCTCTCCACCATGACTCCCCCAGCTTGGGTGGCCCCACAAGGCATGGCTTAGTTTCATTGAGTTAGACAAGGCTGTGGTCCATGTGATCAAATTGGCTAGTTTTCTGTGATTATGGTTTCAGTGTGTCTGCCCTCTGATGCTCTCTCACAACATCTACCTTCTTAGTTGGGTTTCTCTTACCTTGAACATGCGGTATCTCCTCACTGCTGCTCCAGCAAATTACAGCTGCTGCTCCTTACTTTGGAGGAGGAGTATCTCCTCACAGCCGCCCCTCCTGACCTTGAACGTGTAGTAGCTCCTCTCGGCCCTCTTGCGCTCTCACAGCTGCCGCTCCCTGGACATGGGGTTGCTCCTCTCGGCCTCCTCCCAAGGTCAAACTTTTGCATAAAATGTTTGCAAAATTTCTAATGTGTTTGATAGATACTTCTAAGCATATTCATTTCCTGTTGTTGCAGAACAACTTACCACAAATGTAGCAGCTTTATCTCACAGTTTCCAGGGGGTCTGGAGTCTGAGCCTGGCTTAACTGGGTCCTCTGCTTAGAATCTTCCATGACAGTGATTCAGGTGTTGGTTAAGGCTGCATTCCAATCTGAGACTCAGTATCCTTCCTCTTCCAAGTTGATATGATTGGCAGAATTCATTTTCTTGCTGCTGTAGTACTCACGGTGGCTCATTTCTCCAAAGCCAAGAGGAAATGAAGTATCTGATCTCAGAGAAGGCCTAAACCTTCTTTTAAACTGATTAGGGACCTTGATTTCATCTGTCAAATCCTCCTACTTTGGCCATATAATGTAACATAGACATGAAAATGACAGGTATCATATCCTAGATATCTCTCATACAGGACACAGACACTTGGAGAAGGAAGGAGAAAGGGGATGGGCCACAGGGGTCATCTCAGAATTCTGCCTACCACAGAAAGTTACCCTAAGAAACATCATATTGTAGATATATTCCTTTTTAAAAAATCACTAAAATTACATTAAAATCCAGAGAAGTGTAAAAACTATTTATTCAAAGTACATTATCTCTGATTTTTCTACTATTTAATTATGTTTTTCATGACTTACACAACAAACTTTTGACAAACCTCTACCCTATGACCTTCTCTCTGTTTACCATGGCTTTCCAAAGAACCTATTTCACTCTTAAATGAAGTCCAACTTATTTTTCAAAAACTAAAGGATAATACAATAGCGTTGCTTCTGGATTTTTACCAAAAATGTCATTAGACATTAGTATGTTTCCAGGCATTCTGCTGATCAGTGAGTATTGAGAATGCACAAGTAAGTAAAACTATGTCCTTGGTCTTTGGTGCATCCAGCCTAGGAAGACAGTGACTAGTATAGCAAGTATTCCAGTGAGGTAAAGAATTTCTGAAAAGGAGCTTATTAAACATGAAACCAGTGGAAGCACTCACAGAAGAAAATGATGATGAACTGTCAAAAAAGTTAGGTCAATTTTTTTTAATGCCAATAAAAACATTTGGAAAGATTGAATATATAAATACATATGCATAGTATCTATATACATATACACATGCAGTCAACAAATAAGTAAAAACATGAAAGCATAAATCATAAAAATTATGAAGGATATGAATCCAAAATTCAAAGGAAATACAAATGAAAAATACTCAAAAAGTTATTCTCTCTCACTAGTAATTAAAGAAATATACCAAAGGAAATAAATAGAAAATTTTGAAAAATATTATCACTAAGTGCTGGTGAGGGTGTGACAAGCTAGCCTCTGCTAAACATTGTGAGGAAGAATAAATTGGGCAACCTTTTTTGAAAGGAATTTGTTGATAATAAGGAGAATGCAAGAACTTCATGCCTTTGGTCCTATAATTCCACAATGAAAGATCCTGAAGGAAATGAAGATTTCAACAATAAAGGAATCTTTAAGTAAATGAAATAGTATATACTCATTAAAAATCATGTTTTCTAACTTATTTTAGTGATGTGGGAAAACAAATACATTGATATGTTGAAGAAGTCCACAATATAATTGATCACATCTATGCAAAAAATAAATGTACATAGAGAAAACTTGAAAATAAATATACTATAAATTTCAGCCATCATTATCTCAAGTATACAATTCTATAATTTTTACTCTATACAGCATATAATGCAGCAAAAATTCTTAAAACAATAGTAATGTGTGTGCATGCTTAGTTGTGTCTGGTTCTTTGTGACCCCATGGACCGTAGCTCACCAGGCTCCACTGTCCATAGAATTTTCAAGGCAAGAATACTGGAGTGGGTTGCCATTTCCTTCTCCAGGGAGTCTTCTCAGCCCAGAATTCAAACCCACGTCTCTTGTGTCTCCTGAATTAGCAGGCGGATTCTTTACCAGCAGGGCTACCAGGGAACCCCTTTAAAACAATAGTAATAAGTCTATAAAATTACGAAGTTGATAAACACAATAGGAAAGCTTAATGTCTTCAATATCTACAAGAAACTGTCGTAGTCAGAATTAAAGACTTGGAATTTCAGGAACATTATTAAAACATAGGATGTGACCATGAATCTGCTTCATGGAGAGAAAGTGGGTCATAGTGACATGTTGATCAGAGAGCTACCAACAAGGTAGACCAGATGAATAAGAACCAAAAGCTGGAAAAACAGCCCAGCTAGAGAGGCACTTCCTGGTACAATCTGATTAATTCTAGCAAAAAGCAGACCACATTTTATGAACTGTAACATACAGTTTAAATATAAGTTAAATCTTTATCTTAACAATTGTTCTAGTTTGGAGGGTGTGGATTAAAAGCAAGTACCCAATTATTTATTGTTGAGTTCTTAAAGAAATAAAACATGTAAAGGCGAAATAAACCGGACTAGGTTATCTATAGGAGAAGGCCTAAGATGAACTGTATAAAATTACACTCCTCAAAAATTTTTATGCAAATTGCATCAACAAACTTTCAAAAATTTGTTTGAATTTTAATGATTAATTGACATTTATATTCTAGGATATGATAAATTATGAAGAATTTGTTACTAATGAATTATTCATCTTCATAAAAGATTGAAAAGGGGGAGGGAAGATAAACTTAAATCATAAGAGATTTTTTTTTCTTTGGTTTGTTTTCTATTGGGAGAGGAGCATGAAGGTAAAAAATCTGTGGTTAAATAACTGCAAACAATTTCTTGGATAAGCTGATAGTGTGGCTTATCCATGCTATAATAATACACTCAACACTCTGACTTGCTTTAGGTTTTCACCTAAAACCTAAAGCTTCAGCCTATAAATGGGAAGGGGCAGAATGACCCATGCCTCGCTCTTAAAATTCCTGTTAATAGAATTTAGCACATTCTGTAAGAGAGAGATTAAATAAATAGCAAATTATTTTAGTTATGAAAAAAGTTAATAAATATTGTATTAGAAAGATTTCAGGTACATATTGGACTGTTTGTCTTTAGTTTCATATCACATCTCTAAACATCAACCACAATGGATGAGCCATACCTGAGGGAAGAGATTTGAGAGAAAAGATGTGAAGCTTGTGGGTGGGCTTTTCAGTTGTTAAAGCATTAGTGAATAGGATCTTTTTCCTAGAAGAGAAGTGCAATTTTGTCAGGAGAAAGAAGGAACTGTTTTCCTTTTTTATGAAGCAGAATTCCATTCTAATTCTCTGAGCCTTTTACTATAACTGCCTTAGCATGTGTTTTAAATTATATTGTATGCATGTGTTCCCCATAAAATTAGCCATCATGACCCATTGTTCCACAGTCCTTCCTTTCATCACATTTTAGAGGCCTGTGTTCCATATTAGCAAATAACCCTTAGGGGAAATTATACATTTTCCATACACTAGCTTTGTTACATATTTGATAACACTTATTGTATATTTAAGGATATGGGTAAATATATAATTTTTTAAAAATAATAAAACAACTGGCCAATTGTTTCCTCATGGCAAACAAACTAGGAAGGCAAACTGAATATATCCAGCATCAATATCAAAACAGAATTAACAGCTCCACTTTTAACCCATATGTTCGTGAATATATAACTCCATCAATATGTTAGCTAGGGTGAAGGCACATTGCCAAGTTTAGAACTCACTCAAATTCCTTGTGTTCTGAGTTTAAAATGAAATTTGAGGATTTTCAGGTTCAAGGTCCCTTTCAGTGCTATAAAAAATGTGACTTCCTGGTTGGAAAAAACTAAATGTTTTTGGACACCAACTTGCTCACACAAAACACTATGATAAGTGTGAATGAATCAGTGACATATGGATTAGATTTTCCCTTTAAAATCCATTATTTTTTTAAACATTTTAAATAGAAAATTCATGGTAAAAACATGCATTGGATTTAGCCAACTTTAGATCATTTGAAAAATATTTGTAAGGCATTTTTCTCTCAATGGATATGTGGCAGCATTTCTAGCCCATAATGTTAGTGTAACTTCACTCTTTTCCCCAACTCTCCCCTCAAACCCTCAAATTAATATTCTAGAGAAAACAAACTTCTGCTTGGTTCTCTTTTTCTCTCATGCTCTTTTTTTCCTCCTACTTCCTTGATTGTGTCTTAAAAAACTTTATGTATTATTTCCATTGCATTGGCACAATGTTTTTTAATTAAATGGTATTTCAAACCATTCTAAATGTAAAACTCTAGGGAATAGCAGCAAAGGATATACATTAATGATAAAAAAGAAATACATTTGTTCGTAGTTCTGAATGGACATCCCAAAGATCAGAAATATTTTTTACTCTTCTCAAGCTACAACCCATTAATCTATTAATCAAAATTAACTATTACAATTGTATTTTCTCAGAATGACCCCTGAGTACGCAAGTAAACATAGAAAGAAATAATAGAATATTGTAATGTCTCAAAACTCAATATATAATGGTATATATACATATATAATGCTTTTTTATGTACTTATTCATCATTATTTAAAATGTTTTCTGTCCTCAAGTACCTAGAATTAAACTTTGATGCTGGAAAATTTGCTAGGTTGTAGTCAATTCCACAAGTAAATTCACTTAATTGTCCGCCCAAATTATATCTGAAAACAAGATCGCATTATCCTTCTGAGTTTAGGATTGCAATTCTGTTCCATTTTCTAGAATTCCACATGTTCATTTCCTTGAGTTGTACATGTTTTCTGAATTTGGCCAGGGCACTTTGCCAGCTGCACGTTTTAAGAGTTGTACTGTCTTACCCATTCAGCTCAAACACTACAGATGTCAAAGCTACACTTGGACTAGAGATCAGAATTTATTACTTAATGAAATTCTTATTTCCGAGTACACAAAACCAATATTCTGTTTATTAAAAAAATAATTACTTTAATATAGATGTGGCAGGCCACCTATTTATTTTAGACTGCATTCAAGTAATATATATATATATAGGCATTATATATGGAATACTGACTACCATAGTGTGCACTATGCATATTACATACTACCATAGTGTATTGACTACTAGCGTATGTAGCTCAACATTCAAAAAACTAAGATGGCATTCCCATCACTTCATGGCAAGTTAATGGGGAAACAGTGACAGATTTTATCTTCTTGGTCTCCAAAATCACTGCAGATGGTGACTGCAGCCAGGAAATTAAAAGATACTTGCTCCTTGGAAGAAAAGCTTGACAAACCTAGACAGCATATTAAAAAGCCAAGACATCACTTTGCTGACAAAGGTCCATATAGGCAAGGCTAGGGTTTTTCCAGTAGTCATGTATGGATGTGAGAATCAGACCATAATGAAGGGTAAGAGCTGATGTATTGATGTTTTCGAACTCTGGTGCTGGAGAAGACTCTTGAGACTCCCTTAGACAGCAAGGAAATCAAACCAATCAATCCTAAAGGAAATCAACCACGAATATTCACTGGAAGGACTGATACTGAAGCTGAAGCTTCAGTACTTTGGCCAATTGATGTGAAGAGTCAGCTCATTGGAAAAGACTCCAATGTTGGGAAGGACTGAGGGCAGGAGAAGAAGGGAGAGACAGAGGATGAGATCGTTGAATGTTATCACAGACTCAATGGACAAGTGTAAACTCCAGGAGATAGTGAAGGACAGGGAAGCCTATTGTGCTGCAATTCATTGGTTCACAAATGATATGACTTAGCGACTGAACAACAGCAACAACAATAGTATGTAATATCCATCTAGGTTATTTGTATAGAGCAAAAATAAGGCGACTATAGAAAAGCAAGGAGACTGTAAGTACGCTTATTTTATGTGATGGTACAAATTCTACAATATTATAATATATGTATTTATGTAAAACTTAGCTTTAAAGCCATGAATAGTTGCAGTTCTCTGAACCATAACAGATTAAACCATGAAGGTTGTCTTCCAACTCTCTTATTACAATTAATGAATCTAATTACTG
Source organism: Neotragus pygmaeus (assembly GCA_006410875.1). NCBI lineage: Eukaryota > Metazoa > Chordata > Mammalia > Artiodactyla > Bovidae > Neotragus > Neotragus pygmaeus. The sequence continues at coordinate 40,640 of SJYV01048715.1, read as the reverse complement.
TGATGGATTGAATATTATGCTTTTGCTTTATAATCTACTGTGCCTAAATTCTTTTTTCCAAGTGAATGAATGTCACCCTTAAGTTTTCAATAATGATGAAAATTTCCTTAAAAAATTGAGTTCAACTGCAATACTGTTGAGATTATTTATTCAACATTTTTTTAAAATTTGAGTACCTAAAAAAAATCAGATACTTTCCTACAATCTGGAGAATTTTAAAACAACTACATAAAAGTTATGCCATAAGTGCTGAGAAATACTTTTAGGTAATAAAGACAATTGCACTCATCTCACATGCTAGCAAAGTAATGCTCAAAATTCTCCAAGCCAAGCTTCAACAGTACATGAGCTGTGAACTTCCAGATGTTCCAGTTGGTTTTAAAAAAAACAGAGGAACCAGAGATCAAATTGCCAACATCCATTGGATCATCAAAAGAGCAAGAGAGTTCCAGAAAAATATCTACTTCTGTTTTGTTGACTATGTCAAAGTCTTTGACTGTGTAGATGACAACAAACTGTGGAAAATTCTTCAAGAGATGGGAATACCAGACCACCTTACCTGCCTCCTGAGAAATCTGTATGCAAGTCAAGAAGCAAAAGTTAGAACCAGACATGGAACAAAAGACTGGTTCCAAATTGGGAAAGGAGTACGTCAAGGCTGTGTATCATCACCTTGCTTATTTAACTTCAACGCAGAGTACATCATGCAAAATGCCGGGCTGGATGAATTACAAGCTGGAATCAAGATTGCCAGGAGAAATATCAACNTATTTTCTTGGGCTCTAAAATCACTGCAGATGGTGACTGCAGCCATGAAATTAAAAGACACTTGCTCCTTGGAAGAAAAGTTATGACCAATGTAGACAGCATATTAAAAAGCAGAGACATTACTTTGCCAACAAATGTCCATCTAGTCAAAGCGATGGTTTTTCCAGTAGTCATGTATAGATGTGAGAGTTGGACTATAAAGAAAGCTGAGTGCCAAAGAATTGACACTTTTGAGCTGTGGTGTTGGAGAAGACTCTTGAGAGTCCCTTGGACTATGAGATCAAACCAGTCAATCCTAAAGAAAGTCAATCCTGAATATTCATTGGAAGGACTGATGCTGAAGCTGAAACTCCAATACTCTGGCCACCTGATGCGAAGAACTGACTCATTTGAAGAAACCTTGATGCTGGGAAAGATTGAAGGCAGGAGTAGAAGGGGACAGGAGAGGATGAGATGGTTGGATGGCATCACCGACTCGATGGACATGAGTTTAAGTAAGCTCCCGGAGCTGATGATAGATAGGGAAGTGTGGGAGCTCCAGTCAATGGGATTGCAAAAAGTCAGAATGACTGAGCAACTGAACTATCTAATAATAACAACTATGATATTCCCTTTCACATTTCCAAAAATTAGTGAGTGAATTTTCAACTGTTGTCTCCAGACTTTCTTAATTACCTTTAAAATGATATTAAATGGAAGAACAACTCTCTTTCTATTCTTTAAATGGAATGTTATTTAAGTTAAAAGGAAAATAGAGAACTCCTGTTAACAATTATTGCTGAGTTTGATATAAGTTTTCAAAAGCTGAATGTAGTACTCTCTTGATAGATGGATAAGGGAGATCTTATTCCTACTGATCAATTCTTAATCAAGAATAAGGTATCGCTCAAATCAAAAATAAGAACATGTTCAGAATGTCCGATTCCACTACCTAGAAAATTAAGTATGCCTCCTGTGTTTCACCCTGGCAAGTTTTGTTTCCGTGTAATTGTGAGTAAGCAAAGTGATTGGAATAATAAACAATTTTGAAATTATGAGTTTTTCTAATAAGTTTTAATTGCAAATATACATGTGCCTAGATGAATGAATCAACAAATAAAAGCAACTTTAGCATCGTTCCATCTCTAATGTCTCTTTCTCTTATTCATCATCCTCCCACCCAGGAAAATAGTTACAATCATACAGTAGTTTGCTGAAAGTAATGCTGCAGCTATTTCAAGGTGAAGAAACAGGTACCTGCAGAATGCAAACTGGCCATTCAGCCAACTCATGTCAATTATTCATATCACTGAAAGTAGAAATCCAAAAGTTGAAGATAAATGTCAAAAATAGTAGAGAGANAGTATGCTGAAAGTAATGCTGCAGTTATTTCAAGGTGAAGAAACAGGTACCTGCAGAATGCAAACTGGCCATTCAGCCAACTCATGTCAATTATTCATATCACTGAAAGTAGAAATCCAAAAGTTGAAGATAAATGTCAAAAATAGTAGAGAGAAGAGCAAAACTTCTAGAAAGGTGTGAGAGGTAGAAATATTGCAACACACATCCTTAGGTCTAGATACAGGGACTTATGGAGCCTTTAAATTCAAAGTCACCTCTATTAGGCATCTAGTTGCCTTACTACTATCAAATTCCGTCAGATAACTATGAGCTTCAGTTTACACTGTCTCAATGATGGAGAATCTGCTGCTACACAAGGGCAACTGAATTCATTTTTTAAGAGCTCAGGCTATTTCAGACTTGTTACTTAATCTGCCTCAGTACCAATTCTACTTCTGGGTCTGAGTTCTGCCCTCTAAAGTTAAACAGATATTCACTCTACATAAAAATCCCTTCTAGTATATTTAAAATAATCACCCTGTCTGTTCTGTCTTCACTTCTACAAGGGAAATGTCCTCAATTCATACAAATATTCCTCAGAGGGCTTGGCCTTCAACCCATTCTATCGTCTTGATGGCCCTTTTGTCATTATCCTCTGGAAGGAAGTAGTCCACCTATGGTGAATTCAATAAAAAATAAAATTAAGACACCAACATGTCCACTGACTCTTCTATGTTTACTTAAACTGGCATTTTAGGATGACAAATGGATAAAGGATATCATTGGCTAAGGAAGTATGGAAGATATCTTCAAGGAAATGGCTTGTATCACTAGAGGAACTTGACATAGTAGCTGAAAATAATTTCAAGTATCCAAGAACAAACATTACCCTCAGCCCTGCCTGTTTCACCATCAAAGTGCATGAATTTTAAGAGTATGGAGGGTACTCTGATATTGGAAGCAAATCTGCAGAACCAGATACAGTGGTTCCATTCAAGAAGTTCCATGCTACCATAGACCCTCCCCACAAATATGTACACAAATCCAAAAGAAAAACTTTACTGTTAATCACTTCTATACCAATATTATCTTTTCCAACCAGCGTTCTCAAAAATTCTAAATAGTCTCACCAGTGGAGAAGAAAAAGTCTGTGGCATGAAGACTTTCTTTCCCTCACTAAAAGGTGTGGCACCTGACCATACAGCCAAGAGAGTGCAAGAAACAATGAGTTTCACAAAATCCTAGTAATTCTGTATGGAATGTTGAAAAGTCCAAAGGCAGGTTTCATGGTTTTGTTTGTGTGTTTGACTTTGGAAGCCACAAATCCATGGACAGGGGCAATAAGGATAGGTAGTTATGGCCAACCTGTAGACATTCCTTGGCCAAACACAAGACTCTAGATGGCAGCACGTCACTGAGTAGGGATAAGAGCTACTTATAGAAAGTAACTCACGCTGAGTACCAAACTAGTTAGTGATGGTTGTTGCAATCACAATTGTGTACACAGGGGTTAACACTGCTTATTTAATGAGGAGAATGACCAGTGACCTTGGCCATAGCCAATATTCACAGCTGCACTCTGCTGGCCCCAGTGGTGAGCACATGAGAATTCCCAAAGGGGTATGCTGCTGCTAAGTCACTTCAGTCGTGTTCAACTCTGTGCGACCCTATAGATGGCAGCCCATCAGGCTCCCCCATCCCTGGGATTCTCCAGGCAAGAACACTGGAGTGGGTTTCCCTTTCCTTCTCCAATGCATGAAAGTGAAAAATAAAAGCAAAATCGTTCAGTTGTGTGTGACTCTTAGTGACCTCATGGACTGCAGCCTACCAGGCTCCTCCATCTATGGGATTTTCCAAGGGTATAGAATCTTATAAATTTGAGAGAGCAGGAAGATGTCAGAGTTAAGAGTTGACTAGAACATTTGGAAGATCTCGCTTGGGAAAAACATTCTTTTTTCCATGCTTGGGCTTAAACACCATCTGGCTCTCCTAGATGTGCACAGCTATGAGTGTACACATAACACAACAAAATATTGCCCCTGCATCACACAGCCCAAACTTCTGTGCCCTCACTGGGCTGCTGAAGAGGTGTCATAACTAAAATATAACAAATGGTAAGAGACCAAATTTTCACCCAGGAAAAAATGGAAAATACATCTCTCCCAAGACTTTGGAAATATTGGTAAACAACAAAAGAAAATACTTGATCAGTATAGGAACTCAACTGGATGATGATAAATGTATACTAACAGAAAAGACAGTGCAAACCATTTTACAGTTTCCCATTGCCTTCAATTTGTTTCTTAGGCCCTGTGTGTCATGCTCTAAGTATTTTTTCAAAGTCATTTCATATTTAAGTTCATATAGTTTGGGTCAACTAATGCAGAGTTCCAAAGAATAGCAAGAAGAGATAAGAAAGCCTTCTTTAGCAATCAATGCAAAAAAATAAAGGAAAACAACAGAATGGGAAAGATTAGAGATCTCTTCAAGAAAATTAGAGATATCCAGGGAACATTTCATGCAAAGACGGGCTCAATAAAGGACAGAAATGGTATGGACCTAACGGAAGCACCAGATATTAAGAAGAGGTGGCAAGAATACATGGAAGAACTGTACAAAAAAGATCTTCATGAACCAAATAATCATGATGATGTGATCACTAATCTAGAGCCAGACATCTTGGAATGTGAAGTCAAGTGGGCCTTAGAAAGCATCACTATGTACAAAGCTAGTGGAGGTGATGGAATGCCAGTTGAGCTGTTTCAAATCCTGAAGATGATGCTGTGAAAGTGCTGCACTCAATATGCCAGCAAATTTGGAAAACTCAGCAGTGGCCACAGGACTGGAAAAGGTCAGTTTTCATTCCAATCCCAAAGAAAGGCAATGCCAAAGAATGCTCAAACTACCGCACAATTGCACTCATCTCACATGCTAGTAAAGTAATGCTCAAAATTCTCCAAGCCAGGCTTCAGCAATACGTGAACCGTGAACTCCCTGATGTTCAAGCTGGTTTTAGAAAAGGCAGAGGAACCAGAGATCAAATTGCCAACATCCGCTGGATCATGGAAAAAGCAAGAGAGTTCCAGAAAAACATCTATTTCTGCTTTATTGACTATGCCAAAGCCTTTGACTGTGTGGATCACAATAAACTGTGGAAAATTCTGAAAGAGATGGGAATACCAGACCACCTGACCTGCCTCTTGAGAAATCTGTATGCAGGTCAGGAAGCAACAGTTAGAACTGGACATGGAACAACAGACTGGTTCCAAATAGGAAAAGGAGTACGTCAAGGCTGTATATTGTCACCCTGCTTATTTAACTTCTATGCAGAGTACATCATGAGAAACGCTGGACTGGAAGAAACACAAGCTGGAATCAAGATTGCCGGGAGAAATATCAATAACCTCAGATATGCAGATGACACCACCCTTATGGCAGAAAGTGAAGAGGAACTAAAAAGCCTCTTGATGAAAGTGAAAGAGGAGAGTGAAAAAGTTGGCTTAAAGCTCAACATTCAGAAAATGAAGATCATGGCATCTGGTCCCATCACTTCATGGGAAATAGATGGGGAAACAGTGGAAACAGTGTCAGACTTTATTTTGGGGGGCTCCAAAATCACTGCAGATAGTGACTGCAGCCATGAAATTAAAAGATGCTTACTCCTTGGAAGAAAAGTTATGACGAACCTAGATAGCATATTCAAAAGCAGAGACATTACTTTGCCGACTAAGGTCCGTCTAGTCAAGGCTATGGTTTTTCCTGTGGTCATATATCAATGTGAGAGTTGGACTGTGAAGAAGGCTGAGCACTGAAGAATTGATGCTTTTGAACTGTGGTGTTGGAGAAGACTCTTGGGATTCCCTTGGACTGCAAGGAGATGCAACCAGTCCATTCTGAAGGAGATTAACCCTGGGATTTCTTTGGAAGGAATGATGCTAAAGGAGCTCGTGTACACCTGTGGTGGATTCATGTCGATGTATGGCAAAGCCAATAGAGTATTGTAAAATAAAGTAAATAAATAAATAAAGCTCAAACTCCAGTACTTTGGCCACCTCATGAGAAGAGTTGACTCATTGGAAAAGACTCTGATGAGAGTCAGAGGATGAGACAACCAAGGATGAGATGGCTGGATGGCATCACGGACTCAATGGACGTGAGTCTGAGTGAACTCCGAGAGATGGTGATGGACAGGGAGGCCTGGTGTGTTGTGATTCATGGGGTCGCAAAGAGTTGGACACAACTGAGCAACTGAACTGAACTGAAAATCCTAGGGTAGATTTCATATGAATTGTTTTCTAGACCTGTCTCTTCTCTCCTATAATATGGAATTAACATTATTAACTAACCTGAATGCAGGTCTCAACTTTATTCTTGTTAAATTTTGTCTTGTTAGTTTTGGTTTATTATTTGAGCCTATTGGAATAATTTTTCATCTTGATTCTCTCATCAGTTATATTATCTCTCATTCTCATTATTGTATGAATTAGTTGATAAATAATAACATTTATCCTTGAGGTACAAATGGACCAATAACAAATAGAAAATGTTATTAAAGAAGTGACTTTATTCAGTCTGTAGACTTTTAAGTACAGCTCATTTGCCTATATTGAGTTTACTGAATATACAGGTTATGAACTGAGGCTTGGTCTAAAGACTAATACACATAGCTTTGAGGACAAAGCATCATTAACCATGATTTATAGAATGATCATCAATCACATTACTCTCTTTATTTACTTGCATCTTTATTAATGCACTTAACTTTTTGTTATTTTTTACTCGTGTACTTCCATTCTTCTATAACACAATCTCTGAAATGTTTAATAGTTCAATTCATTGAAAGGAAGGAGGAAAAGAGCTAAATTTATGATTCCTCCGTTAGATCCAGGAACTTTGTGTAACATGTTGTACCCGACATCGTTCCTCCCCACAATCCTATGAATGATGTTTTACTCTAATATATTTTTATAGATGAAGAAGCTGAGATTTTTTTTAAATGATGTGCATTGACTAAAAGCAGAGTTGGTAAGTACTGAATCTATGGCATAAGACCAGGTTGATCTACTTTCAAAGCTTACCTGGCTTGCTTTCCATGGAGGGTCTACTCACCCCACTTGCAAGTATCCTTTGATGATTTAAGACACTTTGCAAAGAACACTTAGGATACAAACATGAAAAACACAGCAGAAGCAAAAATTGTAAGCCTCAGACAGATATGACAATGGCCAGAGTACATGATGAATGGGATTGGCAGCAGGAAAGACACAAACACTGTGCTTGGAAAAAGAAGAGAAAAAAAGTTACCATTTACTGTGAAAGCTGTGTTTGTCTCACATCACTCTATTCATCTGGACTTGCATCCTTGCTGGCCTGGATCATTCTAGCTTCTCCTTACCTACTTTACCCTAGTGCAGACAACTATCCAGTACAGGAAAATGGAATATGCTTTGGAATCAAGGAAGCTGAACTTGAAATTTGTTCCAGTCTTTCCAGTGTCTTTGGGCTTGTTGATTTATCTTCTATGCCTCGGTTGTTTCTGTTTGGGGAAAATTGTCATATTATGATATAAAAATAATATTGTCATGATAAATGATGCATATCTCGGCCCATAGTAGGTGTTCAGAAAAGAATTTTTTCATTCTCTTATTATCTCTCAAACTAATTTTCCTGGGGCACTGTTCTATGTATTATGTGCAATTTTGTGTTTGAGTATTATGCTTCATTTCTCTCCTTAGAATAATTTATTATTTGCTTTGTCTTTCTTGTCATATACACTTTCCTATGGGGGAATGAGCAAATACTCCTTAATCCAGTCTTTCCTACCTATTTACTCTCACATCTCCTATCTGTATTAATCAGAACGACTCCTACTGACTTATGACTACACCTCACCTTCATCCAAGTTTAACAACTTTTGACCTTTTTTCTTCCATTTTCTGCTTATGCATCATACAAATCTTGTTCACCTGACTCAGCTCTGGTTCCTCCATAGTTATAGTTAACTACTCCCACCTTGACTGATTTATTCTTCCTCCTGTGAGTGTTTACAGAGATTAGGGTTCACAGAAAAGAATTTAGCACTTCATTTTCAGCTCTTCTCCCAGACTCCAGCTTTTTACTCCCGATTTTATCCTGTCCCAGTTCTCAAGCCAATCCGGAAGTGAGACATGCTAGCATGGAGGCATCATGCAGACTCAGACTGTGCTTCATGCAATTGGTTCAGCACAAGACCCCTCCAGCTCAGACCCCTAGACCAGGACAACTTCTTAGGTTTCTACACTGTACCCTGAATCTATTCAATGACATCCCCCCAGGTTCACCTTGCATTTGCAACTTACTCATTCTCTAATGTTGGCTCGATGCACAAAGTGAATGCCTGCCTTGTTCCTCAGGTAATCCCAGCATTCAAAGCCTGCTTCGACCCCATATGCCTCATGCATACACTTCACCCTTATCGGTTTCTTTGTTGCTTTTGCAATTACACGTCCCTCAAGTAAATATAAATATAATGATAATAATAATCTCTGATGAGTACTCACCTTCCTTTAGACACTCCCCTAAATATTTGCATATCTTATATCCTTTAATCTTTACATCAGTCCAAGGTTTATTAAAATGAAACTGGAGACATAAAGGATAACCTTTCCCAGGTCAAATGGCTAGTAAGACAGTGATCCAAGACAGGCTACTGTCTCCCAACCTGCCATCCTAGCATTAATCCAAAATTGAGAGATGTGCCATCCACCAAAGGAATCCCTCAAAGGTAATACATGGTGTAAGGGGGAAGTCAAGTTATGACTATAGCCTAACTTACCCATTACTTTGTGCTTCATCTTGTCCAACTAAAAAATCTTTGAAACCAAACTTGGGCTTCCTGCCCCAGCTTTACCATTCAAGTAGATGGCCCCCACTACAAGGTTAGTCTTGTGTCTGGCAAGCCCAGTTGGACAGGGCTTGTGGCAGAATCCAGCTGCCTTCTGGCTCATGCCATAAAAAGGGCAAAATCTTAATTTGAATGCAAGTTTCCTGATACAGATGGTATGCTGTCTAATTGACATGCCTTCCTATATCTGCAAGAAATACTAGAGAATATAATGATGTGGGAGCCCTTGGGAGCAATATCTAGTCTTTATTTGACTTTAGGAGATGTTTGGAAGAAAACTATTTCTGAAATAAAGAACAGAGGAAACAGGAATAAAGACAGTAGAATTTGTGATAAGGAGATTCAATACATGACGTCTCCAAGAGTGGATTTAATTTGGGACATCGCTGTTACTTTTATCGGCTGCATAATTCTGGGCAACTGAACCTCAGTGTTCTCAGCCATAAATTGGGAATGATAATTTAAACCTACTGCAATGTTTTATGGGAAGGGTAAAGGAGACAAAACATAGGAAAACATTGTTACCTTTCAATTGTTTATATAAATTGTTGGTTAGTTGGTAAGTCATGTCACTCTCCTTTTCTGAACCCATGGACTGTAGCCTGCCAGGCTCCTCTGTCCATGAAATTTCTCAGGCAAGAATACTGGAGTGGGTTGACACTCCCTTCTCCAGGGGTCCTCCTGACCCAGGACTAAACCCACATCTCTTGCAATGGCAGACAGATTCTTTACCACTGAGCCACCAGGGAAGCCCATTGTATAAATATGTGTATTGAATCTGCTCATTTTTTTGCACTTCAGACAATACTATTGAAAATGTGTATGTTAGTCACTCAGTCATGTCTGACTCTTTGTGACCTCCCATGGTCTGTAGCCCGCCAGGCTTCTCTGTCCATTAAATTCTCTGGGCAAGAATGGTGGAGTGGGTAGCTATTCCCTTCTCCACGGGATCTTCATGATCCAGGGATTTAACATGGGTCTCCTATACTGCAGGCAGATTCTTTATCATCTGAGTCACCAGGGAAGATAATATCACCTCATATTCCATAAATTTAAATAATTGTAGACATACAGCCTTCACCTACATAAACAAAGTTAAATGCCCTAGTACATAAAGGTTGTTTGTTTCTTTAAGTACTTTAAAGTTTTTTTAGGGGAGAAATATTTGATGAATCACTCTCATTATTTTGCTGGATTGAGTCAACCATGGTTTTACTTCTCCCAACTCAGACCTCAGCCTCCGGTTCTCAGAAAGTCTTAAACAGTGTCCTCCCTGAAGGGACAGTCACCTGAGAAAAGTGCCCTTAGTTACATTTCTAATCCTGAGAAAAGCCTGCCATCAAGATCCTTCATTTTACCACAAAATAATTCATTGTTTTAGACAACATGTTCAAAAGTTCAAGCAAAAACATTCGTATTCTTTTATATTAAAACATTCACATTAACTTCTTTCTTAGTGGTTTTTCTCTTGGTGACAGACTGATCCTAAATACCTGAAACAGTTCTACTCTGATTACTAGAATAACGTACTCTTTTCTATATGATACAGGGCTAGGGTTCCATTGAGTCTGGAAATAACTCTGAGATAGGCTATATAAGCATACACACACACACACACACACACACACACACACACACACAATTATCATTTGCTTCAAAACTGCATTTTAAAATGTTTTAAATTCTAGAAAGTTAGGGTACTGTCAGCAAAATCTAAATCTGGTATGGCATCTGAGCATCACAAGATTAGAGTCCTCTGTTGAAAAGACACTGAAAACATGAGATTGTTCAGAGATGTATGTGCTGTGAATGTGGTAAGAGGCTGCAGATACAGGGCTTGGCCTTGGTGATGAAGCAGCAGAAATGTGAAATGCCAAAACAGCTCTTTGCTTTCACAGAACGAGCTAGAATTACAGGAGATCGTAGGCAAGGAATTATAATCTTGTTTGGTGTTTGAAAGTACTAAGTAAAATGAACAACCCTGGTTTTATGTTTGGAACTATTCTACAGGAAAAAGAAAATGGCTGAATCAAAAGCAACAGTAACAAATTATTTGAGTCATAGCACTTTTGAGGTTGTTGCTTAAGAAAGATTGCTTTAATAGTTTCTTAGGAAAATGTATATTAATGATTTGGGGGCTGTTTTTCTTCTCCATCCTTGGCAAAGAAAATGGACCTAATTTCACAGAATTTCAAATCTGCTATCTTTTTTGGCTAAGCTGAAAAGATAAGGACTGACACTTTTTGGGGGGAAGGGGATACAGATAACTTAATACATGGTTAAAGAGTGCTGCCAAAAAAGATGTGAAACCATACAGAATTCTGATGGAAAGTAGTTATAATTATCATATTTAAGCTTATGAACTAATTTCTAGTCACCATTTTCTAGCTTTAAAACTTGTTTATCTCTGGCTCACTGCAGTAAGATGTAACTGCCTCTAAAGTATTCAGGAAAGGCTTTTGAACATTACACGATACAGTGGAAAGATTTGAGGTCATTATGTCTTTTAGTAAGGTGGTCTGCTCCACATATAATAATTGAGGAGCAATTTCATTAATAAGAATCATTTTGAGGCATATTTCATCCTCATTTGACTACATAGAGATAAATATTAATCAGAATCCACTTATTTAGATTTTCCTATCAAGGTAGGTAGAGATATTATTTAGCTGTAAGGAAGTTTTGCAGAGATGGCAAGGGATTTTTTTTTTTTTAACAGCAAGCAAATGCAAGCTCTGTTCACAAAGCCAGTTCATTAAAATGAACTAGCCCATTCTTATTAATAACTTCCTTGGCACTCAGAGCAGACCACAGTAGTCTATGAAAAGACTGAGGAGATAGAATCTTACATTACTTAAAACTATCTAATGAGGAATGGCTAAGAGTTATAGAAATGTCACCCTCCTATCATAATATCCTGAATCCGTAGGAAACCATGAAGGGTTCTACAATTCAGTCTTTATAACAGCAATAACGTATTTTGGAGTCAACACTGTTTCCAGTCCACACAAGCAACAGGTAAACTTCCATCCTTACCTAATGTGAGACAAAATGAATTAAAACAAAACAAAAGTATTCAAGAATTATGTGTGTGTGTGTGTGTGTGTGTGTGTGTGTGTGTGTGTACTTTCAAGGTTTTGTCTATAATAAAGCTGAAGTGGGAACCTACTTCCCATTATAGAAATGAACCAGAATGTAATTTGAAGGAAAGTCATTTAGTTCTAAGAATAAAAATGAAAGAATTATCATGCTAAGACAGTAAGCTTTCCTCCTCAGGATTTTTTCTTCAAAAAAATACATAATTTGGGACATTTCTTCCAATACAGGGGACATGGGTTCAATCCCTGGTCAGGGAACTAAGAACGCACATGCTGTGGGTTAACTAAGACCACACGTCACAACTAGAGAAAACCTATATGCTGCATTGAAGACTCAGTACAGCAAAAATTTAAATATATATATATATATATATATATAATATAGCTATACAATTTAAAAAATAGAAAAGCAGAAAAAGGTTTTGGGTCTCTTGAAACAAAACTTATTAAGAAGAAATACAAAATTTCATGCATAAAAAATTTTTGCATTTTTTATTATTTCTTATTTATTGAGGTATAGTTAATTTACAAAGTTGTATTAAAGTATAAAGTGATTCAGTTACATATATATATTATATATATAATATATGTTTTTACTGTTCAGTCACTAAGTCATGTCCAACTCTTTGCAACCCCAGGGACAGCAGCAGGCCAAACTTTCACTGTCTTTCACTATCTGCCAGAGATTTATCAAATGCACGTCCATTGAGTTGGTGGTGCTATCCAACCACCTCATCCTCTGTCTCCCTCTTCTCCTCCTTCTCCTCCTGGTGGTTCAGATGGTAAAGAATCTGCCTGCAGTGCACGAGACCCAGGTTTGATCCCTGCATAAGGAAGATCTTTGGAGAAGAGAACGGCTACTCACTCCAGTATTCTTGCCTGGAGAACTTCATGGACAGAGGACCCTGGCGGGCTACAGTCCATGGGGTCATGAAGAGTCAAACCTGACTGAGCAACTAAAATACACACACACACACACACACTGTATATATATATATATATATATTTCCCTCCAGACTCTTTTCTGGAAATCAGTATTATGAGAGATTGAGTATAGTTCCCTGTACTATACAGTAGGTCCTTGTTGCTTACCTATTATATATAGTGTACTGATTACTGGCTTTGAAAAGATATCACCTGGACACAAATCCTAGCTCATTTACTATGTGATCAAGGACATATTATCTAACCTCTCTGTGCTCAATTTCTTCTTTTAGAAAATAAAGTATAAAGAGGAATTAGCTAAAAGATTGAGAGTGAGAATAAAGTGAAATGCTGTATGTAAAACTTATTTGGATGCTTCCCAAAGTATAGTTAATACTTCATTAATTAGTGTATTCATTTATTTGGTACATATTGAACACCTACTCTGTGCAGGTACCATTCTAAGAGTTTGGGTTATAGCAGTGAACAGAACAGTGCTTCTATCCTTGTTAACTTTATATTCTAGTAAAATTTATCCATTATGTCATTAATCTGTTATCCAAGAATCTATGGAAAACATTTGAACATGTATTAATGCCCTAATACATTACAGACGTAAGACAGAGTCCAGCACTCATTGTAAAGTAATTGAGGCCTAAGGAGGAGAAGTGAGAAACGACTCTAAAAAAAACCAAAAACATCTGCACAGATACCCTAAAAGCAATATATTTTTTAAAAGTTGGGGACATAAGAAACCCTTCAAGAGTTTCTTAAAAGCTGCAGATCTGTTTCTAATAAAGTTGAAATATTGACTTAAAGACCCAACAATTCTCTCTTAAGTATTTACCCCACCTCCAAATTAAAAGATAAGTTCACAAAAAAAATACAGGTACAGAAATGTTCACAGGGAGACTTCTCTGGTGGTCCAGTGGTTAAGAATCCATCTTGCAATGCAGGGGACATTGGTTTAATCCCTGGTTTGGAAACTAAGATCCCACATGCTGCAACTAAGATCCGACACAGCCAAAAATAAATAAATAATTCCTTTTAAAAAAGTGTTTATAGTACCTTTATTCATGATCACCAAAAATAAATCAATGGTCCATCAATAGAAAAAGTCAAATTGTTGTATAGTCATACGGGAAAATACTGCTCAACAGGAAAGAGAAACGGAATGTTGATAGATACAATAACATGATGAATCCCCCAAACATCAGAAACTAGACACAAGTGAGTACATACTACATGATTCCATTAAGATGACTTTCAAGAATACAGGGCAAAACTAACTTACAGTGATAAAAATCAGTAAGTAGTTGCACTGTGAGGTAGATGGGAAATTGATTGGAATTGGCCCCATGGGAACTCTAGGTGATGGGAATATTTTATTGTTTTAAGTTGTATACACATCATATACAATTTATACACATCATATAGTTGTATATGATTTTCACAACTCAAAGAAATCAACTTTTAAGATTGGTGCATTTAATTACATGTAATACTCATNGAACTCTAGGTGATGGGAATATTTTATTGTTTTAAGTTGTATACACATCATATACAATTTATACACATCATATAGTTGTATATGATTTTCACAACTCAAAGAAATCAACTTTTAAGATTGGTGCATTTAATTACATGTAATACTCATTAAAAATTGTCATTAAAAGAACTATATACACTTTCCCCAGATAGAAGACAGGAGAATCTTCCAGAGAGAAAGCTTGGTCTGATTCACTGACGTTTCCTATATATCAGTTTTGTTTTGACATGCCTTCTCCACAGAAAGTCAAAATAAAACGTGTTTGATCAGGATATATTCACAATGAAGCATTTTACCATTAATTTTGAAAGGCACGGATTCTGGAATCATTTACTATTTCCTTTGAAAGGTACGTAGGATGAAAAGAAAGGTTGTTAAGTTCACTAACTACGAGGAAATCATATCTCTGCTTACAAACCATATTGTGCTTTGAGCAATATTTTTATGTGTTCTAAAGAAATATGTGTAAGGGTCCTTTAAAAAAGAAGCAATTTTCTGTCAGGGATCAGTGACCTCAGACGAGCTATACATCTGCAAAAAAATGTCTTTAGAAGCTAGTAAAAAAGTCCTATTGTATGCTAATTTCAAATTATCTTTTATACTAGCTTCAGGCTTCAAAGGGGGCTAAGAGAAAAGAAATAGTTGTATAAAAAAAAATTACTCTTGATTAGAAAAAAAGACCTTCATGAGGGATTTTCCAATTTTGTCTCACTTCTGATTGGAGCAAAATACCATGGAGAAGAGGAAAATGGAAGAGATTTTTAAGAAAAAGAAGACACAAGAGGAAAGACACAAGGTGGAAGAGAGACCCAGAGGGGGAAAAAGTAATTCAGACTGAAAACTTTTACTTAGATTTGTGAGAATAATTTAGGACTGGGCTAAAGGATGATTGAAGTTTAACTGGAAGGTATGTGACTGTACTGGAATATTGATTTAAATATGTTCTAATTAAGTATTGCTAGTATAATGATTTATTAGTTAATATTGCTGTTTATTGATTAGCAAAAAGTTTGATATTTGCAGAAAGAACATGATACCACAAGCTAAGTGTTCTATCTTATACACGCCTATAGGCAGTTGAGATATATAAGTATTTGTACTAAATCTACCAGCCTCTGTTCCCCTGAAGAAGTTGGCCTCCCTTATAGGCAAAGAACCTGAGAGACAATAATCTGTACCCATTTATCCTGTACCCCAACCCTATAAAAAATGACTAATTTGATACATCTTACATAAACCATTAGTAAAGATCAGTAGCTTTTAAACTTTTGACCAAGACCCTCCATAAGAGATACAGTTTTCCTCATGGTACAGAACACACATCTCTATCACTGAAACAAAAGTCCAAAAAATAATATTTACCAAACGCAATTCACTTTGATATATTTTATTCTGATCTGCTTTTTCTATTCCATTTTTAAAGATAATTATTATCCACTGAAATGATTTCACAACCACAGTTTAAAAAGTACGTAGCACAAATGCTTGTTCTACACCTCTTTCATTTAAAATATCTCTGTGATTGGCAAAATGGCCGTAAATTTCCTTTGGCAGCATGCTAGATTCTGAAAGCTTTACATTTACTTTAAATATGGTTCTGAAAGAGTGGTTATGCAAAATACATTGCACTAATTAAGCAAACTAGAAGTAGTAAGAAAATTTGTGACTTTTTGTTTTTTTGGTCAATTTCTGGACCAAATTAAAAAATGCCGTAAAAAAAAAAAAAAAAAAAAGCAACAACAACTGAAGGATGGCAAGATCTCTTCAAAAGAGACCTCTGGAGAACTTGTCTAAAGCAGCTGAGAAATTCATGAGACATCTTTCCCTGGCTCTTCCTTTCATAAACTGATGCTCATATTGTCCCCGTTGAAGTACGATCAGTCTCCACTTCCGATTTCTCAGAGCAGGACTCAGTGTCTTGTTTTTTCCCACCTGGTTAATTCAACCTTGGACAACTCAGAAACAGATTTACTGATTTAATACAACTATATATTTAAATCAAATTGTGATAGCTGTTAGACACTCAACAAGGGATTAATGGTTCTTTTCCTTGTGTTTTGCCCTTGAATCTTCATCACTATCTTGAGATAAGTAGGGAAGATGGCAGAGAAAGGAAAGCAAAGTCTTTCCTTGTAAGAACTTATGTGTAAGGAAAGTGAGCCAAAGTCCAGTCTCTGGACCATACTATGTCTATACAAGGATGCTCAGAGAAGAAAGTTTTATCCTCCAGCATGTTCACTCACAGCAGCACAAGGATTTATGGCAGTGGAAAACATAAAAGGAAGGACAGGCAAACAGCAAGTTAACTAACTGTCGTGAGACAATAAGGGTCAGAGTACCCTTTATGTGTATAAGTTCCAGCCCAGTGAGTCCACTGATGTGAGCATTCGAACCATCTAAGTGGTCTACCTAAACCACAGTTAGTTGCCCACTGTATTGCATAAACCTAGACCCTCGCATTCAGCATGAGGAGAGATGGGGAAAAGGCAGATATATGGAACCCAAGAGAAGCAAAGTGCAATTCCAGTAAAGAAGGAATGTATGAGCCATGCCCTCGCAGTATTTCCCATCATGACAGCTGTTGCCCCAGGATCACATGGTCTGTAAATCACAAGACAGAGTCAATAACAAATGTTGATGCTATAAGACTTCTACTTAAGCATGTACGAAAGAGAAGTGGAGAACATTATCCTAAACCACACAACCTGACACTTTAGCAAACCATGATCATCATTAAACTCATATACCATCATAATTCATATGCTCATGTCATAGTCCTTAATCCTCACGTGAGGAATACGGACGAGTTCATTGTGCCTGGAGCTGGGTGATACTATCAAGTTTGTAATGCTATCCAGTTACTCTGTATCCAGTGTCCTAACAGGTAATGTTGCCATAATAGTATCCTAAACGATGTATCACCAAACAGTTTGAATAATACAGTTCCACANAGAAGACTCTTGAGAGTCCCTTGGACTGCAAGGAGATACAATCAGTCCATTCTGAAGGAGATCAGCCCTGGGATTTCTTTGGAAGGAATGATGCTGAAGCTGAAACTCCAGTACTTTGGCCACCTCATGAGAAGAGTTGACTCACTGGAAAAGACTCTGATGCTGGAAGAGATTGGGGGCAGGAGGAGAAAGGGTTGATGGAGGATGACATGGGTGGATGGCATCACTGACTCGATGGATGTGGGTCTGAGTGAACTCCGGGAGTTGGTGACGGACAGGGAGGCCTGGCATGCTGTGATTCTTGGGGTCGCAAAGGGTCGGACACAACTGAGCAACTGAGCTGAGCTGACTGAAGTGTTGTTTTGACAGATTTAATTATTCTTAATTCTTGCAACAACAAGTGCATTTTATATTATTATTATTTCTACTTTTAGATTAGAAAGCTGTAGCCTAGAGAAGCTAAGTCTGAAGCTAAGTCTTTTCCTCAGTATCCAACAGGTAGGAAGTATTAAAGCCAAATTCAAACTTATTCCGCATCAAGATCTGTGCTTATTGCCACTTTATTACACATCTTTCCTAAAATTGCTAATCACAGTTTTCTTATCTGGAAAATAGAGATGATAATCACACATGTATTATAATTACCTGTGATTTAGTAAAAGGAAACACTTAACTTTATGCCTCATGGTAAGCATATATAGAAATTAATCTTATTGTCTCATACTGATTATTGTACCTTGACTTTACTGGTGGGAAAAAAAAAAAAAAACAGGTTCAGAGAATTTAAGTAATTGCCCACACTAATATCATGAGGAAAAGTAAATTAAAACCTTAAACCACTGACTCATCCATGCTTCATCATACATGACCTCTCTTGAAAAATGATAATTATACTAAAATCAGAGGGCAGATGCTATCATAATGATGTACATACATTCAGTTCAGTTCAGTTGATCAGTCATGTCTGACTCTTTGCAACCCCATGGACTGCAGCATGCCAGGCTTCTCTTCCATCACCACCTCCCAGAGCTTACTCAAAGTCATGTCCCTCGAGTCAGTGATGCTATCCAACCATCTCACGTTCCCTTCTCCTCCCGCCTTCAATCTTTCCTAGCATCGGGGTTGGTATAAATTAAAGACATAATTACCTGTAAGCCCATTAGAGATCACTTGGCAGTATTACTGAAGAGGCACTAGTAGGAATTTGATTCGAGGAGGAGATTCAGAGCAATTACTGTCAGTCTTGCTGCTGGGAGAGAAACGTGTCTTGTTGATCACTCACCAACCACCCATTCTCCAGGGAGCTCTGACTTCGCACCCTGTCTTATGAAAGTGGCAATAGTCAGCGTCCCATATTCTGGTGAGATGGTAGTCATGGTCCCAGATCTAGAAGCAATCAGTGCCCTAACACAAGCCATTTCCATTCCTTGGGCCTCACTTGCCTTAATGACAAAATGAGGAAATCTGAAGAACTTTTTGGAGAAATTCTGATACCCTCACAGCTTAATTTTAGATATTCTGAAATGCTTGATTATTAATTTTCCCATTTGTTTGACTTTTTAGGGAAGGCATTTTAGATATCAATCAACTAATAATGAATCTTGTGCTTGCTACAGTGTTAAATATTCATGTATTTCATAAATTAGCGTTTTGGATGGAAAGTCTAGGATTTTTAAATGTGCTTTCCTTGTGCTCCATGTCATTTGGCTGATTTATTGCATTGTGCACACTCGGTCTCTGTCTGTCTGCTTGCTAAAAAATCCATGTCATCCACAGATTCTCAAACGACCTTGCATTGACCTTGTTTACCATAAAGTGAAAGTTATGTTCATAGAAAGTCTCAGTGCTCTTAAAGTACTTGTTAACTTTCCAGAAGGGCATAAGAAGTTCACATCAGTGTTCAGTAAAGTGCTGTTGTTATTTTATTTTTGATTGTTTTTATATGCCTAGGTATTCTAAAGACCTCAGGAAGAAAGCGTTTGCTGTGAATTTTCACCATATGCCACACATTTTAACAAGATGAAAAAAAGAAGCCTGCATAGAACTGAGTAACAAAAATATGTGGCTTGATCTTATCCTGACTAGTATGTTTCCAGTCTTATTAGCTTGAAATATAATACTACCAACATGCCAAATACACTGAACTATTGATGACATTTCAGTGCAATTGTTCTAATATTCTCCAACAAATATCTAGGTAAACAGTTCAAACAATGCCTCTTTAGTATGTATTTAAACTTGAGTTTTATTCTAAGAAATTCTCTTGTCAAAAAGCTCAACTGAGATAAATTTTCTTCTATACATTAAACTCTTGCTTTATTTTTATTTTTTAATTTAATATTGTTCCCATACTAACACAATATTAGTTGCAGGTACACAGTATAGTGATTCAACACATAGACATTATGAATTGATCACAATGACAAGTCTAACAACAATCTGATACAATCCAAAATTATTGCAATATTATTGACTCTATCCCTAATCTGTATTTACATCCCTGTGACTGTTATAACTTATACTTCCTAATGAAAAGTAAAAGTTAGTCACTCAGTCATGTCCAACTCTTTGTAACCCCATGGACTATAGCCTACCAGGCTCCTCTACCCATGGAATTCTCCAGGCAAGAGTACTGCAGTGGGTTGCCATTCCCTTCTACAGGGGATCCTCCCAACCCAGGGATAGACCCAGGTCTCCTGCATTGCAAGCAGATTCTCTACAGTGTGAGCCACCGGGAAACTCTCTGTACTTCTTAATCCTCTTTATCTATTTTGCTTATTCTTACACCACACTCTCCTCTGGCAACTATCAGCTCTTTATATGTGGATAAGTCTGTTCCTGTTTTTTTTTGTTCATTTGTATTGTTTTTTAGATTCCATATACAAATGAAATCCTATGGTATTCGTCTTCCTATCTTTGACTTACTTCATTTAGCATAATACCCTAGAGATGCCACCATATTGCTCCAAAATGGCAAGCTTTTGTTATTTTAATGACTGAGTAAAATTCCATCATATAAATTATATACAATTCCATCATATCATGGTGTATGATGCTTTGATAATAATTTGTTGAGCNCCTATCTTTGACTTACTTCATTTAGCATAATACCCTAGAGATGCCACCATATTGCTCCAAAATGGCAAGCTTTTGTTATTTTAATGACTGAGTAAAATTCCATCATATAAATTATATACAATTCCATCATATCATGGTGTATGATGCTTTGATAATAATTTGTTGAGCACTTTTGCATCTCTGTTTATCAGTGACATTGGCCTGTGGTTTTGTTTTCAGGATATCTTTGTCTGGTTTTTTAATCAGTGATGCTGGCTTCAGAGCTCATACAAAAATATTCCTTCTCCTGCAATTTTTGGGAATAATTTGAGAAGGATATGTGTTAATTATTTATTCACAGAGTTCACCTATGGAGCCATTCAGCTTTGGACTTTTGTTTGTTGGGAAGTTTTTATTACTGATTCAATTTTTTATTGGTAGTTGGTCTGTTCATATTTCTGTTTCTTCTTGATTCAGTCTTGAGAGATTGCGAATGTCTAGGAATTTGTTCATTTCTTCCATGTTGTCCATTTTATTAGTATATAAGTGTTCATATAATCTGTTATGATATTTTGTGTTTCTGTGGTGTCAGCTGTAACTTCTCTTTCATTGTGGATTTTATTTAGACCCTCTTTTTTTTTAATGCATATGACTAAAGGTTTATCAATTTTGTTTATCTTTTTAGATACTCAGCTCTATGTTTCTTTGATCTTTACAAATATTTTAGTCTCTATTTATTTCTGTCCTGATGTTTATTTCCTTTTTTCTTTATGAACTTTTGGTTTTGTTTGTTCTTTTTCTAGTTCCTTTGGATGTAAACGTTATGCTGTTTATTTGAAATATTTCTTATTTCCTGAGGTAGGCTGTTTCCCCTATAAACTTTACTTTTTTAAAAAGAGCTTTTGCTGTATTTCATAGATTTAGGATCATTGTTTCCATTTTCCTTTGTGTCCAGGTGTTTTGTTTAATTGTCTTTTCTTTTTTCTGTTCATTTTTTTTTCTTGCTTTACTACTATGTCTTTCAGATCACTGATCAATCTTTCTGCATCCTCTAATATGCTGTGATTACTTCTAGTGTGTTTTCATTTCAATTATTGTAGTCTTCAGTTGTGATTGGTTCTTTTTTATATTTGTATCTCCTTGTTGATGTTCTCGGTGACTTTCATTCATTTTCTCCTGATTTCAGTCATCCTTATGACTATTTCTTTGAACTCTTTATATGGTAAATTGCCTATTTTTTTTTGTTGTTCTTTTCTGAGTTTTTGTCGTATTTTCATTTGGAAGGTATTCCTTTATCTCTTCATTTTGCCTAACTTTCCACTTGTTTCTACCTGTTGTGTGTATTAACCATATCCAGTCTTCAAAGACCTATAGAGAAAGTATCCTGTGGGGTCCAGTGGTACAACTCTTTCTGGTCACTCCAGATACTTAAACTGGAGGGTCACCTGGGCACTGCAGGAATATTTCTTGTGTGGACTGAGTGCACTCTCCTGTTGTAATTGAGCTGGTGGGTGGTGTTGGCCCCCAGTGTGATCCTCTTGCTTTCTTTAATGAAAATATTTATTGATGTTTCAATTTAATGCAATTTATGAATTGGGCCCTAGTCAATATTAAAATTTCCAAGTCTCGTGTGTTTATTTGGTAAAGAACATAAATACTCATTTTTATACAAAGAATTGCTGATATCATGTTCCATGCAGAGAACATTCTATTAGATCTAAGCAATTGGGGAGAACAAGGGATGGACTCAGAACAAGCAGCAATCAAACTGTTTCTGCTTGGCGGACAGGAAAAGCTTTGCATGTGAACAAATAATTGAGTAGAGCTTTGGAAAATACAGCAGAAGTCAACTTAGAAAAAGTCAAGGTAAGGACAGAGATGATAGATGGCTTAAGAAGAGGCACAAAGGGATTCAAACACAGGGATTGTTTTGAAAATTGGGGTTTACAGTTGTCCCCTTCCACCCTGATCCACAGTTTCACTTTTCAGTTTCAGTTACCCACAGTCAGCTGGGGTCCAGAAATGTAGCAGTAATTTTCAGAAATAAACAACTTGTAAGTTTGAAATTGTAAGCCATTCAAAATAGCAGGATTAAGTACAGTGCTTTCCTACTCTGTCCTGCCTGGGGTGTGAATCACCCCTTTGTCCAGTGCATCCTGACCGTTAGTTACTTGGTAACCTTCTCCGTTATCAGACTGACTGTCATGATATCACAATAATTGTGTATGGATAACCCTTATTTTACTAAATAATGGCCCCAGTGTGCAAATGTACTTAATGCTGACAATTCAGACATGCCAGAGAGACTCCATAACATGTTTCCTTTAAGTGAAAAGGTGGAAGGATTTGACCTTATAAGAAAAGGTTAAAATCGTATGGTTAAGTTGATTCGATATAAAACCAAATCTTCTTTTCATGAACTTGTGAAGAAGCGTAAAGAACTCCTTGTTACTTTTGCTGTTGCATCTCAAACTGCAAAAATTATAGCTACAGTGTATGATATGCACTTCGTTAAGATGGAAAAGGCATTATATTGGTATAATAGGGTATTTTGAGAGAGAGAAATAGACCAAATTTACATAACTTTTATTATTATGTTGTTATAGTTGTTCTATTATCAGTTATTGCTGTTAATCTCTTGTGAAAGTGAAAGTGAAGTCACTCAGTCAGGTCCAACTCTTTGAGACCCTGTGAACTTTAGCTTACCAGGCTTCTCTGTCCATGGGATTTTCCAGACAAGAATACTGGAGTGGGTTGCCATTTCCTTCTCCAGGAGATCTTCCCGACCCAGGGTTTGAACCTGGGTCTCCCTCATTGTAGGCAGAAGCTTTACCATCTGAGCCACCAGGGAAGTCTTGTCAATCTCTTAATGCCTAATCTATAAATTAAACTTTATCCTATCTATGTATGGGAAAATACATAGCAAATACAGGATTCAGTACTATCAATGGTTTCAGGCATCCACTGGAGGTCATGAAACATATTCCCTGCAGATATAGGGACTATCATACTTTAATGTTATTAAAACAAAAATGGGTGGGACAACCACTATGAAGAACAATATGAAAGTTCCTTTTGTGTGTGTGTGTGTGTGTGTGTGTGTGTGTGTGTGTTTTACTTTATTTTACTTTACAAAACTAAAAACAGAGCTACCCTATGATCCAGATCTCAGTATCTTACTTCTGAGCATATATCTGGAGAAAACTTTACTTCAAAAAGATCGATGTACCCTAATGCAGCACTATGTAGCAACACAATTTACAATAGCCGAGACATGAAAGTAATCCATCAACAGAAGTATGAACAAAGATGTGGTGCATATATACAATGGAATATTACTCTGACATAGAACTAATAAAATAATGCCATTTGCAGCAACATGGGTAGACCTAGAGATTATCACACTAATTGAAGTAACTCAGAAAGAGAAAGACAAAAAGACAAACATATGATTCATGATTACCAAACAGGAAAGGTATGCAGGGAGGGATTAATTATGGATTTAGGATTAACATGTATACACTACTATATATAAAACAGATAATCGAAAAGGACCTCCCATGTAGTATAAGAAACTGTACTCAATATTCTATAATAACCTATATGGGAAAAGTATCGGAAAAAGATGGATACACATACATATATAGTATATGTGTGTGTGTATGTTTAACTGAAACACTTTGCTGTACACTTGAAACTAATACAACATTGTAAAATCAACTATCCTCCATATAAAATAAATTAAATTTAGAAAATAGGTCTAAAATAGATCCTAGGTAGTGGATGGGGAAGGTTAAATATATACATGAAGTATTCAGGAACCAAATGGTTAGAAAGAATATAAACTAACCCCAGATTTTATTCTCAGCCCTGAAACTGTGCTTGGTATTATCCAATTGGAAATATTTATTTGACAGAAAAGGGAGAGCAGTATATGTAGAAGCAGATAGGATGGGCATGATGTATGATTCGGGCTACCCTAAATTTTCCTGTAGAGAAAATTTCTTTATAAAACACAAGAAAACAGGAATACCTTTTTAATACTCTTGTAGGGGAAAGAGTATAGAAAAGAAAAAAGCAAATTCTGGAATGATGATTACTTGCAAACCAATGTCAGTGGAATCGTTCAGAAAGTGAAGTGTTTATTTTTGAAAGATGTTCAATGAAAGGAAAAGTCAGAATGCAATTTCAAGAGGAGAATAGGTTTTGTGAACTCTGTCATCACTTCATTTTGCCTCTATGCAAAGAAAATTGTATCTTATGTTCCAAGTCACAGTACATTTGTCCTCAGATAGTTTTATGCCATAGTCACCACCACCAATTTTCTGTCAAAATGTTTGCATTATCTGTGGGTCTATTTCAGAAACAGACAAAACTGTTAGGCTGAAGGAAAGAAATTTCATTGAGTTTAGTGCATACTTTAGCTTCCTTATAAAATCCAAATGCTGTTTGCAAATTATACCACATTGCGGTATTATGCCAGTTACATGACTTGCAAGATCTGTTTGAGAATATCACATTTAATTATTTTGTTCTTCAAATATTTGCAAACATTGATGTTGGAGAAGGCTCTGACTGGAGACTTCATTAAACTGAGGAAGTTCCCAGGTAAGACAAGATGCTTCCATTTTTCTCACTTTTTATCTGACTTTTATAGTAGATTCATCTACGTTTATATTGATGTTACTATGAGGAATGGTTTATTTCAGGCTAACTTGTGACAAATAAGCTTTTCATGATTACAATGAGTACTTTTTAACCTTAGGCTATGGCAGATGGGTGCATAAATATGAAACAAAACTAAGCCAAGGACGGACTTGTTGCTTCTTAATTCGTTTTACTTCTCTAAAAATAAAAACTTAGTAGTTCTTAAGAACTCTAGTTTAAGCTTTGGAACCAAAATTTGAATTATCCAAAGTTTTACATTGGCGATGACATGAACTGTTGAATTTACTCTAGAAGATTGCTTCTCTGAATATCTATGTAATCCTAACTGTGCTTGTGTGCTATTCACATGCTAATTGTTATAACCCTGGGCATCAATTCAGTTATGTTCAGTCTCTCAGTTGTGTCCACTCTCTGCGACCCCATGAACTGCAACATACCAGACTTCCCTGTCCATCACCAATTCCTGGAGCTTATTCAAACTCATGTCCATCGGGCCAGTGATGTCATCCAACCATCTCATCCTCTGTCGTCCCCTTCTCTTCCCACCTTCAATCTTTTCCAGCATCAGTGTGTTTTCAGATGAGTCAGTTCTTCACATCAGGTGGCCAAAGTACTGGAGTTTCAGCTTCAGCATCAGTCCTTCCAATGAGTATTCAGGACTGATTTCCTTTAGGTTGGACTAGTTGGATCGCCTTGCTGTCCAAGGGACTCTCAAGAATCTTCTCTAACAACACAGTTCAAAAGCATCAATTCTTTGGTGATCAGCTTTCTTTATAGTCCAATTCTCACATCCGTACATGACTATTGGAAAAACCATAGCTTTGACTACACAGGCAGTTGTTGGCAAAGTAAAGTCTCTGCTTTTGAATATTCTATCTGGGTTGGTCATAACTTTTCTTCCAAGGAGCAAGTATCTTTTAATTTCATGGCTGCAGTCACCATCTGCAGTGATTTTGGAGCCCAGAAAATTAAATTCTGTCACTGTTTCCATTGTTTTCCCATCTATTTCCCATGAGGTGATGGGACTGGATGCCATGATCTTAGTTTTCAGAATGGTGAGTTCTAAGCCAACTATTCACTCTCCTCTTTCACTGATATATCTTATAACCCTGGGCATATATCTCTTCTTATCAGTACAAGGAAGGACTCTTTCAATTTGAAAATTATGGGACAACAATTTGACAGTTATGGGAAATAATCAAAAATACCCTTTTAATTTCTGTATAAGATTGGCCTATGTTGTATTTTGTGTAGAATATCTTTAAATATTTTAATGGTTTTGTAATCATGATTATTTCTTATAGAAGGAGCCATGTGACATTATTTGGATAATCGAAAAGCAAATTCTTTAAAATGGGAAATCTTTGTTCATTAAAAAAAAAAAGTATTAAGGGACAAGAGTTAGGCTCATATCACAGAAGAGTAGCATACATATTCTGAAGCACTAATTTATGTAAAGATGCATAGAAAAAACTTGTACATATGTAAGAATCAACAGAAATGTAATTCCAGTTTCTGTTGATGGGTGGAGCTGCGTCTCCTTCCTGCTATTTACCTGAGGACAAACTAGGGTGGAAGTAATGAAGATAATGGTGACCTCCCTCAAAAGATCCCAGGCATGTACTGTTACAGTCCCTGCCCCGAACCCTGCAGCAGGCCACCACCAACCCACGCCTTCACCGGAGACTCCTGGACAAAACCAGGCAAGTCTCCTGTGGGGTCACCGTTCCTTCCTCCTGGGGCCTGGTGCACAAGGTTCTGTTGTGCTCTCCAAGAATCTTTTCCCCAGTCCTAGGTAAGTTCTGGCAGCTCTATGGTGGGGTTAATGGTTACCTCCTCCAAGAGGATTTATGCCATCCTCTGTCCAACCAGAACCCCAGTCCCGGTGGCAGACCCATACCTCCACGGGAGATGCTTAAACACAGCTCTGTCTCAGTTTCTGTGGGGCCCCTGGTACGCACAAGGTTTGTTTGAGCCCTCTGAGTTTCTCTGATGGGAACGGGGTTTGATTCTAACCACGAATTCGACCGCCCTACCGTCTTGCTGGGGCTTTTTTGCCCTTGGACGTAGGGTATCTCCTCACAGCCGCTCCAGTACCTACTGTCTCACTGGGGTTTTTCTGACTTTGGATGTGGGGTATCTTCACACAGCCTGTCCAGCTAAGCGCAACCACCACTCCTGACCTTGGACATAAGCCGCTCACTGCTCCAGCCCTGCACAGCCGCTGCTCCAGTGCCTCCCTGAAGACATTAGGACTTGAAATCTTCTGTTTCTTCCCTCTGTGTCACTGTCAGAGTGAAGCTTACAATCCTGCTTTCAGAGGCAGCAGGCATGGGGCCACCCACGCTGGCTTCCCTGG
The DNA here is from genome assembly GCA_006410875.1 of Neotragus pygmaeus. Taxonomy (NCBI): domain Eukaryota; kingdom Metazoa; phylum Chordata; class Mammalia; order Artiodactyla; family Bovidae; genus Neotragus; species Neotragus pygmaeus. Next base: position 13,063 of record SJYV01048715.1, on the reverse strand, counting down.
CCTGAAGACAGCTCCCTCAGGCTTCATCTAAAGCTCAAATGTTCAAGCTGGTTTTAGAAAAGGCGGAGGAACCAGAGATCAAATTGCCAGTGTCTGCTGGATCATCAAAAATGGAAGAGAGTTCCAGAAAAACATCTATTTCTGCTTTAATCACTATGCCAAAGCCTTTGACTGTGTGGATCACAATAAACTGTGGAAAATTCTGAAAGAGATGGGAATACCAGACCGCCTGACCTGCCTCTTGAGAAATCTGTATGCAGGTCAGGAAGCAACAGTTAGAACTGGACATGGAACAACAGACTGGTTCCAAACAGGAAAAGGAGTACGTGAAGGCTATATATTGTCACCCTGCTTATTTAACTTGTATGCAGAGTACATCATGAGAAAGGCTAGGCTGGATGGATTGCTAGGAGAAATATCAAAAACCTCAGATATGCAGATAACACTACTCTTAAGGCAGAAAGTGAAGAACTGAAGAGCCTCTTGATGAAAGTGAAAGAGGAGAGTGAAAATGTTGGCTCAAAGATCAACATTCAGAAAACTAAGATCATGGCATCCAGTCCCATCATTTCATTGAAAAAAGAGGGAAAAGCAGTGGAAACAGTGGCTGACTTTATTTTTCTGGGCTCCAAAACACTGCAGATGGTGATTGCAGCCATGAAATTAAAAGATGCTTACTCTTTGGAGGAAAAGTTATGACCAACCCAGACAGCATATTAAAAAGCAGAGACATTACTTTGCCAGTAAAGGTCCATCTAGTCAAGGCTATGGTTTTTTCCAGTAGTCATGTATGGATGTGAGAGTTGGACTATAAAGAAAGCTGAGCACTGAAGAATTGATGCTTTTGAACTGTGGTGTTGGAGCAGATGCTTGAGAGTCCCTTGGACTGCAAGGAGATTCAACCAGTCCGTCCTAAAGGAGAACAGTCCTGAATATTCATTGGAAGGATTGATGTTGAAGCTGAAACTCCAATACTTTGGCCACCTGATGTGAAAAGCTGACTCATTTGAAAAGACCCTGATATTGGGAAAGTTTGAAGGTGAGAGGAGAAAGGGATGACAGAGGATGAGATAGTTGGATGGCATCATCAACTTAGTGGACATGAGTTTGAGTAAACTCTGGGGATTGGTGATGGATGGGGAGGCCATGTTGTGCTGCAGTCCATGGGATTGCAAAGAGCCAGAAACGACTGAGCGACTGAACTGAACTGAATTCCAGTTTAAAATTTTATTCCTCTTTCCTAGGTTAATTACCAGTTAATAAAGCCATGCTTTTTGAATGGGTTTAGTCTAGAACTTCTTGTACTTTTGCCAAATTGCTTGGATTATCTTTGGTTCTGGGCCACATTATCTATTCTGTTGTCCCATTCTGGGGAATGCCAGATGATTACAACTGGTATTAGGTACTCATTGGTGTGATTCCTCTGACTCTTTGATTGTTTGAGCGAGTAAAGTCGCTCAGTCGTGTCCAACTCTTTGCGACCCCAAGGACTGTAGCCTATTAGGCTCCTCCGTCCATGGGATTTTCCAGGCAAGAGTGCTGGAGTGGACTGCCATTTCCTTCTCCAGGGGATCTTCCCAACCCAGGAATCGAACCCGGCTCTCCCACATTGCCGGCAGACGCTTTACCGTCTGAGCCACCAGGGAAGAAGGGTTCAGTAATTAGCATATAGAGGTATACTACCACTGATGCATTTCTATTGCCCTGGATCTTTTTAACTCAGTTCTGAATTTCTGTTGTAATTAGTCTTGGTATGGTGGTGGTGGTGGTTTAGTTGCTAAGTCGCGTCCGACTCTTGAGACCCAATGGACTGTAGCCTGCCAGGCTCCTCTGTCCATGGGATTCTCCAGGCAAGAATAATGGAGTCGGTTGCCATTTCCTTCTCCAGGGGGTCTTCCCAACCCTGGAATCGAATCGTGGTCTCCTGCATTGCAGGCAGATTCTTTACCGACTGAGCTATGAGGGAAGCCCAGTCTTGATATAAATCTCTTCAAATACATTCAAACAACTGTAAAGCTTCTCTGCTGTTTGGAGGTTAGAATATAGCATTCCCATGGGACCAAAGGCAGAAAAATACTACCCTCTTACTGAGTATTCCATGTATGATCCTTCTTTGTCTTTTAAAAACCCTCTTGTGTCTGCTTACTTCCATAAGTACCACCTGAAGTGTGGAAGGCTGCATGGAAGAAGGCTAGAGTTGCCAGTTTTAGCAAAGCAATTAAGAACACCTCGGAGAAGCAGAGACTGAGTTGTTTTGTGGCATGTCTGAGCTATCCATTAGATCACCGTTCCTCAACCATTTTGGCATCAGGGACTGATTTCCTGATAAACACTTCTTCCACTGACCTGGGGTGGGGGGTGGTTTGGGGATGATTCAAATACATTATCTGTATTGTGCACTTTGTTTCTAATCTAATGTCACCGCTGATCTGACAGGAGGTACCGGTTCACAGCCCAGAGGCTGGGGACCCCTGCATTAGATATCCAACTGAAGATGTTGAATAAAAATTGGATATCTGAATATAGACATTGGGGAATGATTCTGCTCACATTACTAGTCACTGGAATCTATATTATAAATATCTATACATTTGAAGCTTAAAGCCCTGAAACTGGATTAGCGCTTCAAGAGATGGAGTTTAGATAAGAGAACTAAACTTTAGCTCAGAACAACAACATAGAAGGTTTTGAATGTGTGTGACTGTTAGACTGTTATGCATTCTAAACTTGTAAAAGTTTGTAGATTCACATTAGCCCCAAAACCTTATTTTCTTTTTTTCCCCCCTATTGGGAAAATAGAGGATCAACTTATTTGGACTTGCTTTCTCTACTGAAACATGTGGTAATGCTTACCTTATCAGGATGGTTTGTGTGAGGATGGGACACTGCAATGAGTCCTTAGCAACCTGAACCTGTGTGATAAAGGGCTGGATTATAGCAGGTTTCTGTTGTGTACCTGGTGCTTATTCATATTCTATAGGAAAGGGAAGGCCGGCTTTACTAACGGGGACTTTTAAGTAATTTTTCTGTTTTTGAAGCACTAAAATCACCTTTCTTATATTATTCATTCAGTAGCTTTTTCCCTTTCTAAAGGGAAATGTCTTGGCAAGTGTAAATGTGCTTCCATTTTCTTTCTTGCTAATTCTTTTCACATGATAAATTGCAGTGAACTGTACTGAAATCCCTTGGAATTGAAAAGTCAGCCTACATGAATGCTGAGGAGTGGTTTTGAACATAATAAGTCCATAGACAGTCCATGGAGAAATTTTTCAGGAAAGACTTGCAGTAGAATGCTGCCTTTTATGGGTACATATAGGTTCATTTACATGCTTTTCAATACTTGCTCAGGTGTCTTGTCTAGGTGGTCAATCTGAGTCATCTAAAATCATTGCAAAGCCTCCCAGAATGATTTAAAATATTTGATATTGTCTGAAGTTAAAGTCATTCACTAGGTAATCCTTTCTTTAATATTCAGTAAGTGAAAACAAAGATATATTTTTGGATTTCTCCTTATTTCCAGCTATGAAATAATGAACTATACCTGTTTCCAACCTAATCTGTATGCCCCTGTGTGCCCCTGGTCATAACAGAGGTCCTCAAGTCATTTTTTTTTCCATTTAAAGATGAATATATATTCATAAAACATATAAAGCACTTTCAAGCTATTTCAGCATTTGGGACCTTTCATTAATTCACAAAAAATTTTCATGGATAATTTTAAAATATCAAATTATTTTGACTTCACAGTTATCAGAAATCCAAATAGTAAAAGTGTAATATGCACTTTTGTATGTGTATATTACAAATTAAAGACAAAAGCAAAAATAATTTACACTGCTGAATGTATGTTTGGAAAAGAATATTCACATAATTTCAAGTAATTGTCCCCCAAATTATTAACTATGAGGAAAAAGCATTTTGGAAATGAAGAGATCTGGTAGATACTAACTTAATTGAAGGATAAAACTACATATTACTAACAATGGGCAAACTGGCACTATATTCTTTCTGATTAAATACTCTGGAAAGCATCATTGCTGAAAACGTATAAAATCTAAACATAATGAAACATCAGATAAGTCCATGTGTGGACACAGCATACATGGCTTATCTCTCTAAAAACTAGAGATGATGTGAAAGAAAAAAAAAAAGAGGGGGGTATTTTAGATTAAAAACAAAAAAAAATTAAACTAAAGAAACACTGAAAGGTCACTTCTAACCATTCATTCGAATCTAGATAGAAGCATTTGAGTACAAATTGTCTATTGAGTATTATTGTATCAACATTGGACTTCTGGTTATGATAATAGTATTATGGTTACATAAAATATCTTTGTTCCTTAGAGATGTATTTATGGATGAAATAGAATAATATCTGCAACTTTTTTTCACAAATTTATAAATGCAAACAAACTTCCATGCATATAGAGAGGGATAGATGAAGAATATGTGGCAAAATCTTAATAATTGATTAACAATATTGGTGAAGGATACAAGAGTACTTATTCTATCTTTCTTTCAGATTTATTGTAAGTTTGAGGTCATTCAAAAGTTGGAAAATTAAATTATATGTATTTGAAAGGAAAATAGAATTGGAAAACATATGTCTCAACATAAATGAATACATTTACGGGAATCATTTTAATAGATATAGTAATTATTGTGCTGATGTTTTATGAGTTTATTTTTAATATAGTGCCTTACAAACACTTTACAAAATACCCTTTTTGAATCATTCAACACTCAGAAACTTGAGTGGGATCATGTTGAATGATCATTGCTATTATTATTCACTTTTCATAGATAGAGAAACTTGAATCTGTAAATGTAAATGTTTCTTCCAAGATTTTATAGATTAAAAAAAAATAGGAAACTGTGACTCAAACCCATATCACTCAACTCTAAGTATTATCTGTATTTTGCTCATTAGATTCTCATGTGTATATACTCATGATTTTGTGTGTTTTCCCAATAATTAAAAACCTTTGAAAATTGCATGATTGATTATTAGCTTTAGTGGATAGGCTGTGGGACTGATGAACACAAAATGTAAACTCAGTTTCTGTTTGAGGAAGAAGTATCCAGTGTTACCATTATTCTGGTACAAATGAATGGAATTGGTATCACAGGACCAGGCCACAAAGTATTTTTGCTTCAGGAAAATCTCATCTTTGCAACTTGTATATACTCTATCTGCTCTTTTTATTTACACATTATACCCTAGTGGAAGTTGTAATTTTTTTTTTTTTTTTTGCTTTGTTAAAATATGTTTTTATTAGAGTTAGATCTTTTTTTTTTTTCCAGGAAACATTCTCGCAGCCGAGTCTGTGGCGAGCCTTGGAAGTTATAATTTTAATTCAAATATCTAAATTGTTATTAGTTCTTGAAAATTTCACTTTTTTTTTTAATTTGAAAAATATGACTCCAAATTCAGTAAGAAAAGCTCACTTAACTTTTCTAAATTTGCAAAGAAATGTCTATTTCTTCCATACACTTTGCAAGTCAAATAGATCCCAGAAACAACTTCCTATAATCATTTGTAGTTTTTGTAGCTTTTAATTTGTTTTGTGATTTCTTCAGTGATAAGATGACAGATGTATTTATCATGGGAAAAAGTTGCCAATAGCTGAAATTTATTTAGCAATTTTGTCTGACATTCTCCATAACTTCAACAGATTCCTACTAACAAAGTTGTACAGGTCACTGTCCCCGGAACTAAATGGGCCTTGAGATATGGTTCTTCCCTTTATAGTTGTATTACTGTATATCTTGACTCCAGTTTATGGTTTATGAACAATTATTTAATTATGTATGTGAGTTTCCTGCTTCATCTGTAAGAGTTGATCATAAAGTGATTGACATAGATACTCTGTTGCCTTTCACTTACTGTCCCTTGGTTTCAGGGTGGTTGATTCTCTCCTACATTGCTTCTGCTACCTTGTAGGTAAAAGTGACATTAAATGGCTTGAGTTTTTAAAAACAAACTTTATCCATTCCTCTTTCCGTCCCTTCATAGTTTATTGGATAGTTAAATATAGAATATAAAATTTTGAAAAAAGAAACCTAAAGAGGGAAGACACTTCTGATAAATGCTTAAACATGTTAAAAGTTTTAACAATTAAAATAATAGGATACTGATACAAAAATCAATATGACTAGAAGCATGGATAACTTGGAAATGTACTGTAGTTTACTAAGAATCCAGCATAAAGTAAAAGAAATTTCATCAATCAATAAATAAAAATATTCAATAAATGCTAATGATAGACTGGTCATTAGGAAAATAAAGGTAGACCTCACATAGCAACACATTCCAAANAAGAATTTTATTAAGGATTTTTGCATCTATGTTCGTCAGTGATATTGGCCTGTAGTTTTCTTTTTCTGTGGCATCTTTGTCAGGTTTTGGTATTAGGGTGATGGTGGCCTCATAGACTGAGTTTGGAAGTTTACCTTCCTCTGCAATTTTCTGGAAGAGTTTGAGTAGGATAGGTGTTAGCTCTTCTCTAAAATTTTGGTAGAATTCAGTTGTGAAGCTGTCTAGACCTGGGCTTTGTTTGCTGGAAGATTTCTGATTACAGTTTCAATTTCTGTGCTTGTGATGGGTCTGTTAAGATTTTTTATTTTTTCCTGGTTCAGTTTTGGAAAGTAGTACTTTTCTAAGAAAATGTCCATTTCTTCCACGTTGTCCATTTTATTGGCATATAGTTGCTGATAGCCATCTCTTATGATCCTTTGTATTTCTGTGCTGTCTGTTGTGATCTTTCCATTTTCATTTCTAATTTTATTGATTTGATTTTTCTCCCTTTGTTTCTTGAATGCAATACAAGCATACCTCAAGAAACAAGAAAAAAGTCAAATAAATAACCTAACTCTACACCTAAAGCGATTAGAAGAGGAAGAAATGAAGAACCCCAGGGTTAGTAGAAGGAAAGAAATCTGAAAAATTAGGGCAGAAATAAATGCAAAAGAAACAAAAGAGACCATAGCAAAAATCAATAAGACCAAAAGCTGGTTCTCTGAAAGGATAAATAAAATTGACAAACCATTAGCCAGACTCATCAAAGGATTTATTTAACTTGTAGAATGCCTTGGTTTATTCGGGCTGCTCTAACAAAAGCTACAGATTAGGTGACTGATAAATAGTGGAACTGTGTTCCTTACAGTTCTGGAGTCTAGAAATCTGACCTCTGGATGCCAGCAGTATCAGATGGGAGCTCTTGTCCCACACGTCAGAGGAGGCCAAGGACCTCTCTGGAGCCTCTTTTTAAAGAGGTAATCCTATTCAAGATTACTCTACCCTACTGATTTAAGTACTCCTCAAAGCAGCTCCACTTCTCAAGTACCTTTCACAGGCCTCAAGAGTAAATAAGATAATGGTTGGGAAGAGAATTTTATAAAACTTGGTCCACAAATATTAATTATACTGTTTGTCCCCATATTATTAATAAGTATATGGAGACTCTATCATTCCCAAAAATAACGGGATAGAGTAAAAAAAAGTACCAGTTATCTTTAAAAAATATAGTGAGGCTGAAGATCCATTCATTGTGAAAATTCAGGCTGGGAAATATAATAAAAAACTACCGCTGTTTGGAAGACGAACTTTAGACTCTTCACTGAGACAATAGACCCAATCAGATGGCAGATTGGGGTGAATATGTAAAATTTTATCTTAAATTAACCTGCAAGCTAGTTCAACAGAATTCTGCATGATGATAAAATCATTTATTTCTTCAATGCTTTCCTTGTTTGTTCTTTTTCTGTATTTTCTTCCATGTCTTACACTTAAGGATTTTGATTTAAATGCATTCCTTCCACTTAACAAAGTCTCCAGATTTTCTTTCAACTATTTTCTTTGGCAATTCTCATCCAAGACCTCATACCTCAAGAGGTAAGGAGCTTGCCTCATAGCTCAATCGGTATATAATTTGCCTGGAATGCAGGAGACCCCTGGAGAAGGAAATGGCAACCCACTCCAGTATTCTTGCCTGGAGAATCCCATGTTCAGAGAACACTGGCAAGCTATAGTCCATGGGGTCGCAAGAGTCAGACATGACTTAGTGACTACTCAACAACCATCAAAGACCTAAATGATTCACCCTGACAACTTCAGAACCAAATGACTCTCTTGTCTCAGTGGGATGGTACTACCAACTTAAGATTCTCAGAAAATCTTCCTAAAATTATTAGAAACAAAATTGCGGGTTACATACACCACTAGCTTGACTGAATAAAGCATTTATTCACCTGTGTGGATCTGAGAAGAGCAATCTCTTTCATTCCAAACTGTGGCTTGAACTTATTAAGAAGGCATTTCTCTGATTCTCTTTCTGTAGCAAGTAACTTTTCAACTTACCTAGAAGTGGTTAGTGAAACTCAAGGTGTAATGAAGAGTGAAGGGCACTCATTAACTTACTCTGAAGCATCCCAAGAACCCACGTCAATACTCCTACTTTGGAGACAGGAGTTTTATATTTTCCATTTCATCTTTTTGGCAGTGAATAATGGGAAAAGGAGTCTTCTGACCTGTTAGGGCTAGACGATGGCGTTTACTCTTTCTGTGATAGGAAGGAAATTGATGCTTGTGCATTGGTCAGAGGTCGAAGTCCCATTGAATTAACTCCAAAGACTTAATGGGGAAATAGGGAAGCCATTTCCCCAAAGACTGGGCAGAAGAATAGCTATAGTTCACAGAAAATAAACAGAGCTTTGAGTGACTGCATCTTAATGTCTCTTGGATTAAATGTTTAACCCTGACAAGTCGGTAGCCTCATAAGGCTATAAGAAAAAGAGAGGGTGGGTTTTAATTCTTCACTGGGTTCCAGGTACTATGAGCAGAAGGCCAAAACAATGAAGTGTAGTGTAGATCTTGTACTCAAGCATTGGTGACAAACTGTTATTGGTTCTTGCAAGTTTTAATTTATCTTCACTGAAAGTTATAAAAGCTGTATTATCCTCCATTTTCTGAAATTATAAAGTAGTCGTAAATTAGTGATCAATGGTGGTAAGGAAGAGGTAGTAACTAATATAATTTGAAACAATAATCATCGTATTTTTTTGATTATATATTTATAATATTTAGATAATACATTAATTTATTCTGCTTATATTGGTCAAACACTTCTCAGTCTGAAAACATTTCCAGATATATCCTGTCATTCAGTCCTCACAACAATCCATGACAAAAGCAGTAACACAGTAAATATCACCCCCATTCAACAGATGAGCAAATTGAGAAAAGGAGATCAGTTGATCTTTCTGTGTTCCTTTCACAACTAGGGTGTCTGAGTGGAACTTGAACTGTGGTTTCCTGATTTTAAGATCAACCCAACAACCTCCTCTTGCAGAAATGGTTGCCACAGGGAAGACAGCAAGTCACGGCTGATTCTCATTTCTACAGTGCTTTCTTGGCTTCTTACGCTCATCACTAACTTTTCTCTAAGCTGCAGAGAGTGTCATGGGAGGGAAAAAGTCAGGATGCCAAATAAGATTTCTAATGTGCGCAAGTTTCATAAAGCAAAGGAAAGTCTGGGCCTGTAGACCATAGCTGAGGATGAAATGGGACACTTACAGAGATGGATGTCTTTTTAAATACAACAGAGGCACTATGTGTGTATTTCTATTCTTATATGTGGGTGTATATAGCAGTGTAAAAAATACGATCCTGAGGATGACAAACTCCCAAGTCTCATTAAATACAAGTTTCTGAAGTATACTGATGTGCCATGGAACACAAAATATTCATGTGTCTCTGATGGAAAGTATCATTCTTTTGAGTGTGTTGGGTAAATATTATGCTACAAATCCAGGGTTCCCCAAGTAAGATTTTTCCAGTGGGTTAGTAGACAGGAGGGGAATCTGGTCCATCGTGATTTTATTTGCCCTTGGAAATGGGAAAAAAAAAAGTTTCTATTGCTCAAAGCTCTTAGGCACATAAATGAAAAAAAAAAAAGAATTACAGCATTAGAAGCCCATGTAGCAAACTCACAGATTAATAGAAAAGAAATACTAGCAGTGACCAAAGAATAGCACATTTGATTGGGAAGGTGGGAGGTAGGTTGTTAAGGGCTAGGAGGGGGATAAAGTTGCTGCGGTTGGCTTATTTGCTTGAGATGTGTGGGTTAGGAGATTGTGGTTGTATTTTCCTCCAGTGTACTGCCAGTTGCAATTCTTAAAGAGTTATGACATCTTGGGCCAAGTAGGCAACATGGCACATTAGGAAACATGTTAAAGAAACATTCACTGTCTTGTAGAGTTTACATTCTGAAGAGGCTAGAAAAAGCCTGAGAGACCTTTCTTGAGAGGAGGTTAAAATAGAGAGACTTACTAGGAAAAACCAAAGTGATTTTTATCAATGATCTAAAAGCTAAATTGGTTTGCCAGTATGGAAGGAACAGTTACAATTCTTCCTTCCCTCAGAAGGTTATTGTAACAATAGATGCAATGACTAAGTGAGAATTGTTGAAAGGAGGAACTCCATGTTCAAAAACAAGTTGTATGTCATTCGGATTGTTCATTAATTTTTTTAATCAGTAGTTTTTTTAGTGAAATATCATTAATTTACCATGTTGTATTAATTTCTGCTGTATAGCAAAGTGACTCAGTTATACATATATGCATTCTTTTAAAATAATATTTTCCATTGTGGTTTGTTATAGCATACTGAATACAGTTCTCTGGGCTATGACAGTAGGACCATTTTTATCTGTTCTTACATCTGCTAACCCCAGCGTCCCATTCCATCCCACCCTTCTACCCTCCCCCTTGGCAACCATCAGTCTGTTCTCTATGACACTGATTCTGTTTCATAGATAGGTTCGTTTGCATTATCTTTTAGATTCCACATGTAAGTGATATCTCATGGCATTTGTCTCTTTTTTGAACAACTTCACTTAGTATGATCATCTCTAATTGTATCCATGTTGCTGCAAATGGCATTCTTTAATTCATTTTTATGGTTGAATAATATTCCATTCTATTTATGTACCACATCTTCTGTATCCATTCATCAGTTGTGGGACATTTGGATTGTTTCCATGTCAACTATTGTAAATAATGTTGCTATGAACATGCAACACTATGTATCTTTTTGAATCATTGTTTTGTTTGGATAGATGCCCAGGAGTGGAATTGCTGGATCATATGATAATTATATTATTAATTTTATGAGGTACCTCCATACTATTTTCCCGCAATGGCTGTTCCAATTTATATTCCCACCAGGCTATTCATCAATTTTAATATTTTTAGCATTGATGGCAGAAGATGCTCCAAGCAGGTGTGCATTAATAAAAAATATTGAAAAGGTGAAGTAAAGTCTGGCTTTTGAAGAATCAGTGTCTCAACTTCCTGGATTAATGTTGTCCCTCTGATTTAGCAGGAAGCTGGAGAGGGAAAGTAGCATTTTGAAACAACTATTAAGTGGGAAGTAGTATCATTGCTCTTTTTTTAGATCTTATCCATTTCCTCTTCTCAAGACTCCTCAAATATGCAATTTTAAATTCTATTCTAAAGCAAGAATTTGATCAGAGATCACTGAAGCAATCCAGATCTCTGTGACTAAAAATTGCTATGTTCCTTCCATCTCACCATCAATCTAATGTTTATATACTTTCTACAAAGCATTTTTTTTTTTGCTTTTTGTTTTTATTCTGCCAAATATCTACTTGATTTCAACAGTCATATGTTTAGATTATAGTGAAGTCAAATCTCTGAGCATTAGGAAACACTCCAGGAAGACATTCAGGAAGTCATTCATGCTTACATGTATCCTGAGCATCAGAGCTCCATTCATGCTCGCCAGTTGCCTCTCTTGCCCTTCTCCCCTTCTTCCGGCCCATGTGCTCAAATGCACTGTCCCCCTCTGAGTTTAAATGTCCAGAAGAGTTTGCTGTGGGAAAGTACTGACAACCCAACTGGTTCACAAGCTGCTCCTTAATTAATCAATTTGGGAAACACTGAGGAAGCCAGCTCAGCCTACTGTGTCTTGGCTTCAGGTTTCCTGCAGCTGCAGGAGCTTCCTCTGTGCATGTATTAAGCTGGGTTTTCCTCTAGCTTTCTGTTTTGTTTTAGCAATCTACACTTGATGCTATTTACTTCATCAACATCTATTCCAGGATGTGTTTACACTTGTCTTTCTCTGATGATGCTACTTTTTTTTTTTTTGCCATCTCTGTTTCTCTCTCTCTCTCTCACTCTCTCTCTCTCTCTCCTTTTCTCTTTTCATTTTGGAAGGATTTTACTCTTACAGCATGGTTGAAAGTATATATGAAGAAAACACTCACCCCACTTAATTTTTTTTCCATATTCACTTACAATTTTCTCTATTATGTCATATTTTATGAACCATTGGAATTTATACGTTGCATCCATCTTTATAGCTATTCTCATTGTGTTGCCTCAGGGAATTACTTCTCAGTACATTCTAACATTCAGAAAATATAACATTTCCAGAATTTTTAATCTGAAGTANTTATGTCATATTTTATGAACCATTGGAATTTATACGTTGCATCCATCTTTATAGCTATTCTCATTGTGTTGCCTCAGGGAATTACTTCTCAGTACATTCTAACATTCAGAAAATATAACATTTCCAGAATTTTTAATCTGAAGTACACCTTCCAGTGTGTTGAATTTTTCCACTAATGATTTTCATAGCATTCCCCCCACTCCAAATCATATAGGGCACTTAGTATTCATATTTTTGAGCTTTCTTTAATCTGGAACAGTTTATCAGCCTTTCTTTGTCTTTTATGACTTTGACATTTTTGAAGACACAGGGCAGTGATCATGTCAGCTGTTTCACAATTTTAGCTGTCTGATGTTTCTTGATTGGATTGAATATCAGGCTTATTTGGCAAAACTGCTCTATAGTGATGATGTGTCCTTCTCAGAACATCACATCAAGAGGTACCTGATGATGTTTTGCCTCTTGATGGTGACACATATCATCCATTTTCTTCAGTGTACAGTTAATATTGTTTCTTTGGTTAAATAATTTGCAGAAATCTATAATGAGATTATATGTAAACCTAAAAATCATCCATAGGTTTATCAT
>SJYV01048712.1:0-18909 GCA_006410875.1 Neotragus pygmaeus | reverse complement strand
ATATAAAGCACAGCCCTTCCCAGGATACAAAGTACCATGTAGAAATGCTTTGCAGCATACTTTGAAACAATCAACTCCTTTGAGCAGTGCTGTTAGATGACAGAGACTTCAAGGGTGCAAGTCTCAGTGACACTGAAGGTACCTGTGGTTTATATTAAGGTTTTTGTATGGAATCTGTTCGGTTGAGATAAACACGTTTCTTAAACAAGTTCCCATTCAACTAATAATATTCACTGAGTTCCTAAACCATGTGGCAAGCACTTGGCAAGCTTTTGATACAGGGTACAAAAAAAATCACACACAACACCTGAAAGTGAAACGTGAAAGTGTTAGTCGCTCAGTCATGCCCGACTTTGTGACCCCATGGACTGTAGACCACCGGGCTCCTCTGTCCGTGGGATTTCCCAGTCAAGAGTGCTGGAATGGGTTGCCATTTCCTTCCCCAGAACACCTACACACATCAAGTGTAAACTTTAAAGTCAAATGGGGATCACGGATGAGCTAAATAAACCCTTGTGACTTCACTTATTTTTTTTTTTTTTTAGCCGATTGTTAATTTAGGCATCTGAGGTGGGGCATCCCACCTCCAGCCTCTGCTTTTGCAGACCAAGGGGTCACCCACCGGTAGGGTAGGCTGGGGTGAGGCTGGCTGTGAAACGCAGAACTCGGGTGGTGGAGGGAGCTGGTGGGGCCTACAGACAAACAGGGGTCCCAGGACAATGAGGACCGCTGAACAGCCCGGTGGTCCCCTCCGGATAGTGATCAGGAATGCCCAGCAGCCCTGAAACTGGCACATGGGTCCTCACCCTGTTCCCTGAGTTCCAAAGAACGTGCCCTCAGGCAGCAGGGGTGTGGTTGGCCAGGGCCGCTCCCCATCGCCCCTAACTGCTGTTTATTCCTTGGAGTCCGGTGCACATGGAAGGACAGGTCTCCTCCGTCCTTCCACTGGGGCTCAGTCCTGTGGCCAGAGGCTCGGCCAGACAGGGTGGCTCAAGGCCTGAGCGGATGTGAGGCTGAGGTCAAGGTCCAGAGTCCTCCCGACTTGGGCTTTGGTGGGTGGTGGGGACCTGGAAGCGGTTCTGACCGTCGGGCCCACGTGGGAGGCGGGCCAGGCCCGGGACTCAGAGCGGGTGGATGCTCACCCTCTCATAGGCGTTCTCGCACTGAAAGGCCACTTTTCATCGGCTCGGGTGCCTCCGTGGGGCCTTGGCTGCTGTGAAAGTAGGGAATGAACTCAGGCTTCTCTTCTCCATCTGAGCAGTGGCATGGAGACCAGACCCACGTTCCGGAAGTCATCCCTGAGCGCGAAGCACGCCTGCCTTCCAGCCAGGACCACAGTAAGGCGCCCATCCACCTGGCTTCACCTTCTCTATCCCTAGGTCGGGTGACACAAGGAACGCGTTTAACGCAGGAAAATTAGCCTTGCAAGCAAACCAGGTTTCTTTCGAGATTATAGATAGATCATATGTATTGTATAGGGCTTCGCTGGTGGCTCAGACGGTCAACAATCTGCCTTTAATGCAGGAGACCTGGGTTGGTCCCTGGGTCGGGAAGAGCTCCTGCAGAAGGGAATGACAACCCACCCCAGTATTCTTGCTGGAGAATCCCATGGACAGAGAGCCTGGTGGGCTACAGTCCATGGGGTCGCAGAGTCTGACGTGACTGAATGACTAACACTTTCACTTTCTCATAGATTATATGAAGCCTTTATATACATACATATATATTCACCAGTGATGTTAAAGGTATACTCTAGAAGATATGTTCCTGGAGCAATATGAAGACTATTTGCACTGAATATAGAATTTGGAAAAAAAAAAAAAAAAGAGAGAGAGAGAGAATTTGGGTTGACAGGGTTTTATTGTTTGTTTTTCTTCTACCACTTGAAATTTTTTGTACCACTTTTTTGACCTCCACTGTTTCAAGAATGATGCTGTATTTCTAATGGTTTTCCTCTGTGACTTTTTTTTTCAGATTCTTTTTTTTTTTTTTTTACTTTGTCCTTAGTTTTCAGAAGTTTCATTATAATGCATATTAGCATGAATTCCTTTGGGTTTACCCAGTTTAAGGTCCATCATAACTTGTTGGGCTTCCCCTGTGGCTCAGTGGTAAAGAATCTGCTTACAAGGCAAGAGATTCTGGTTTGATCCCTGGGTCCAGAAGATTCCCCTGCAGGAGGGCATAGCAACCCCCTCCAGTATTCTTTCCTGGAGAATCCTGTGGATTGAGGAGCCTGGCAGGCTACAGTCCACAGAGTCACAAAGAGATTAACAGGATTGAAGTGACTGAGCATGCATGAATTGTTAGAATTTTAAGTTTGAATATCCTGCTATGTTTCAGATGTTTTCAGCCATTATTTGGGTACTTTTTTAGTCCTATAGGTTTTCTTCTTTCTAAGACCTTGAATACATACATGTTCTGATTTTGCTGCAGTTCCAAATGTCAGTAACTCTTTGTTCTTTTTGTTTGTTTGTTTAGTTTAAATGTATTTACTCTCATTCAGTTTGGATAATATCTATGATTCAGTCTTCCACTCACTTCCTTCTGTTTGCTCCATTCTGATGTTAACCCTGTCTATGGAATTTCTGTTGTCATATTCTTGAGTTTTAAAGTTTTTATTTGGTTCTACTTATATTTTCTATGTCTTTGAACAGACTTGCTGAAGCTTTCTGTTTTTTCATTTGTTTCCATTGTATTCGTAATTGCTAATTGAAGCATTTTTATCATGGTTGTTAAAAATCCAATTTTAAATTGGATTTAGGGTTTAAATTAGATTTAACATCTGTGCCATGTTGATGTTGACATCTGTTGATTTTTTTTCTCATTTAAATTGAGGTTTTCCTGATTTTTAGTATGATGAATGATTTATCAGTTGAATCCTGGCCGTTTTTGTATTTTATCTGAGACTCTGAATCTTCGATAAAACTTCTATTTTAGATGGCTTTCTTTAATGATTCTCTGGCAGGGGAAAGAGAGAATTCACCTCATTATTTCCAGGTGAATGTAGAAATGTGAGTTTCCTACTCAATCTCTGGTGATATCTGAAATGTGGAGAAGGAGTTTCAAGTTAATGCAGAAGGGAGTGCTGGAAGTCCATGTCACCGCCATGGTCCTCACCAATACTGCTGTAAGCAAGCTCATGATGAGCCATCAGGAATGAAACTGCTAACACTCTACTTGGCATTTACTCATGCCATCTATGCAGGGGTATTGGTATGTGCTGCCACAGGCTCTGCAGGGTGGAAGTTTGGGCTCTGCGATCAGCTGTTGCTAGTATAGTGAGTGTGGGGCTCGTGTTTTCTGTTTTACTCCAATTGATTAGACTGGTTGTTGTCTACATGTTTTCTTCCTTGTTAGGCGGTCTATTTCACTGTTTTTTGTTTGTTTGTTTGTTTTTTACCTAGAGAGAGTACATTTTTGTTAGCTTTTTAGTGTGTGTGCTTACTGTTATTTCTAGATTGCTAGCTTTTTCAGTTCCCAATTTTGCATATAAGAGACAAAAGACAAAGAGAAATTGGTCAGTGTGTGTGATCATGTAGTTCCTCAGGTTCCAGTTTGCTTGATGGTCTGCCTTTTAATTTTTTAATAAATTTATTTATTTTAATTGGAGGTTAATTACTTTACAATATTGTATTGGTTTTGCCATACATCAACATGAATCTGCCATGGGTGTACACGTGTTCCCAATCCTGAACCCCCCTCCCACCTCCCTCCCTGTACCATCCCTCTAGGTCATTCCAGTGCACCAGCCCCATGCATCCTGTATCATGCATCAAACCTGGACTGGCGATTCATTTCATATATGATATTATACATGTTTCAATGCCATTCTCCCAAATCATCCCACCCTCACCTTCTCCCACAGAGTCCAAAAGCCCTCTCCCACAGAGTCCAAAAGACTGTTCTATACATCTGTGTCCCTTTTGCTGTCTTGCATAGAGAATTATCATTACCATCTTTCTAAATTCCATATATATGTGTTAGTATACTGTATTGGTGTTTTTCTTTCTGGCTTGCTTCACTCTGTATAATAGGCTCCAGTTTCATCCATCTCATTAGAACTGATTCAAATGTATTCTTTTTAATGGCTGAGTAATACTCCATTGTGTACATGTACCACAGCTTTCTTATCCATTCATCTGCTGATGGACATCTAGGTTGTCTCCATGTCCTGGCTATTATAAACAGTGCTGCAATGAACATTGGGGTACAAGTGTCTCTTTCAATTCTGGTTTCCTTGGTGTGTATGCGCAGCAGTGGAGGGTCTGCCTTTTTAAAATTTTTATACTTTGAAAAGTATTTTTATTTTGTTTTATTATAATCCCTATTGTTTTTAGTTGTGCTAAGCAGGAGGAGTAGTGAACATTATATTCCATCTTACATTTCTTGAAAGTGAAAGATGGAATATACTATGATCGTAATTGTAATAATGATGATGATGATAATTTTTGGTCTTACTCTCACATTTAATGCTTTTTGAATTATCCTGTATTTGATGAATTGCTTGTGATGCTGCTAGGCTGATTTTCCCTGATTCTTGACTGTATTTTTAACTTAGAAATTTCCTACTTGCAAATTTTTAACCTTTGGTGAAATTAAAATACCTTGGAGTTGTCTATTTTTCTACATTATTGATTCAACAATTTGATGTCAGAATATATTTCTACTATATACTTTTAAAACTATTTTATATGCTATTTTATTGTACATGCTACATATATTTTTCAGAAGGATTTTATAAATTTGATTCCTAATACTTCATATAAGTATTTGTGATTTTGTTTTTATTATAATCTACATTTTATTTTTTATTTGCTAATTTAGAAACATTTTTGTCTACAGTGTTTTATTTGTAAGTAATAAGCAGCATGCAATAACAGAAGCACTGTTGTAGAAGAGAGCTGAACCAGGTTCTGAATTCACGTCAATTCTGCCACCAATTTAATATCTTAATATCTGTCATGAACCAAACTTCACACCTTATCTATTCCCTAACATCTCTATCTTTAAAATGTCCATGGAATTGCCCCAAAATGAATACTTAGTGGCTTGTCATTTTTCCCTCCAGTAAATCTTCCTGACTCAGGGATCAAGCCCATGTCTCCTGTGTCTCCTGCATTGACAGGTGGATTCTTTACCACTGAGCCATCTGGAAAGCCCCAAACCTTCAGACAATAAGGTTATTTGATCTAAAACTACAGCAAAATGACAAAGAAAAATTATTTTTAGAAACCTAAGGAACTCTGCTTTAACTATATTTCTGAATCATATGAAAAATAAATCAGAGATCTATTAACTCCAACACTTATAGAATATTTATGTCTTTGTCAAGTTTGTAGTTAATTTTCATTGTGGATTTTCCTTTGACATATATGTCTTTTATTTTTACTTTAAATACTTTTATTACTTTTAGAAGAATAGCTGTTTTAGTGGTTATATTTGAAGTATTTTTTTTTCATTTTTTTTTTACTTTTGATTGGTAGATAAGTGCTTTACTATATTGTGTTGGTTTTTGCCATATATTAACATGAATCAGCCATAGGTATACATATGTCCCCTCCCTTTTGAACCACCCTCCCACCTCCCGACCCACTTCATCTCTCTATGTAAGTAGTGTATATATATTCAGCCATAAAAATAAATATATTTGAGTCAGTTCTAATGAGTAGATGAACCTAGAGCTTATTACATAGATTGAAGTTAAGTCGGAAAGAGAAAAAAGAAATATCATATATGAACACATATAAATGGAATCTAGGAAGATGGTACTGATGGACCTGTTTGCAGGGCAGCAGTGCAGACGCAGACATTAGAGAACAGACTTGTGGACACAGTGGGGGAAGGAGAGGGTGGGGCGAGTTGAAAGAGAAGCATGGGAACAGATACATTGACATCTGTAAAATTAAATAGCCGGTGGGAATTTCCTATATGATACAGGGAGCTCAAATCCACTGCTCTGAAGCGCTATGTCTTTACAAATTTTGGTACACAGTGGAGAGATTTCTTCCAGCTTACCTTACATTTTTATTACTGCTAGGTGCAATGAATCAATCCATTTGAAATCCCAGTTATCAGATTCCCTCACTTAGGTCTTAACTATGCGCTAATATTGTTATTTTAATTTTTCTTTTCTTCTCTGATATAAGTCTAGATACCTAAGAGTAGTCAATTGTTATCCCATTTTATTTATTTGTGGTCTAGAATAATTATATCTGTTTTTTGAAGAGAATATGTCTCACTGCTTGTCATGACTTTAAAATAAAAGATTACCTTAAGAAAACCAATATACTCATGTGATTTTATATCAATAGATCATGTTTAGGAACCTTTGGTCAGTACTGCCTGCCCTTTTGTATCTTATAATTGCAAAAAAATGTGAACTAATCTTTAAATGACGGGGCAAAATTGATGGATTTAACTTTTATTTATAGATATACTTTCTGTGTAAGTTCTGCATAATTAAATTATTTTTGAATGAAATAGACTTTCAGTGAAATTTTATTCTATTAAACATACATTATTTATTACACAGATTGTTCTAAGCTCTAAACCAAAGCTTTGGACACATTCAATGTAAACATTATAAGTTGCCAAGAGTAAACCCAGAAGAGCAAGAGGAGAAGGGAATGACCGAGGATGAGATGGTTGGATGGCATCACTGACTTGATGAACATAAGCCTGAGCATGCTCCGGGAGTTGATGATGGACAGGGGATCCTGGTGTGCTACAGTCCATGGTGTCACAAATAGTCGAACACAACTGAGAGACTGAATTGAACTGAAACCCAGAAGAACACCTAAATTTATTTGGGTATCTCTGAGGGAGGCTGTGAGCAGAGGATCCTCCTAGGGAGAAGTAAAATATGTTAATACTTGAAGAGTAAATTGGGGTTATTGAAACAGGGGAGCAGGTGATGAGCTTACATCTGTCACTTTCTTCACCTGCAGAAACATTATCCTTATCAAAATCACAGGTGTCTGAAGCTTCGAAGAGTCACTTTTCTCTTACTACAGATTTTCAAACCACAGTGTGATCCTTGTTTCCTAATACTTCCTACTTCTATGAAATACTTAACATGGGGTATGCAAATATTTCCCATAAATAAAAACTCATTATCTCCCATAAATAAAAACTTCTCTAAGGCACAGGATTTTAGGAGACATTCTAATCTATCATCTGAACACATGATTACATACTATGAAGTCTAATCCATGAAAACAAATTGCTCTGAAGAATGAAATCATTGCCCTTAAACTAAACAGAGTTATATTCTCCAGGAAGGGAAGCACTCTTGAAAGGGTTAGCATGTGGAGGAGCTACTCATAGACTGATCACAAAGGATAGTCCGTTTCCAGATGCTACAAATACCCTTCCTTTTTTCTCCCCAACAGTTTCTTCTTAATTTCGTGATATTTAAAATAATTTCATCTTCAGTTTTGTTCTTCAGAATTTGGACATGGTTTTTTTTTTTTCCTTAATTGTATTTTATTAGAGAAAAAACAAAAGAACATTTTATATGCTCATTTTCTACAGGAATGATTCTTTTGAGAGCTTTACCCATCTCTCTCTCTCTCTCTCTCTTTTATTCTTTTTTTAATTTTTTATTCTCTTTTTATTTATTCTCGTTACATCAACTACACAAATGCCTTTGAACTCCTTCAGGACCTCCATTTCTATAGTTGGTTCTGATTGCTAAGCTAACTTTCCATTGATCTGTTTTCCCTTCCTTTTAAACTCCCTCTTCTGCTAGTCACTACCTCTGTTTACCCACTCAGCTACTAACTCCCTTTCGCTTTAAACTTCTTTTTATTAGGACTCATGCAGTGTCTGCCATGTTCTCACGCTGTCTCTCAGTAGCTGGCCTCTCAGAGCTTCAGATTATTGATCATTCTGCACATCAGAAATTAAGTTAAAATTCCTTTGCTTCACTGTGCTATTATTCATGTTAGGTTTCAATTCAGCATTTCCAATTGTGTTTCACTGTATGGAAAGTATTATCTATATTAATTTGTGGACTATTTATTAGTAAATGCAAGGAGATCCAACCAGTCCATTCTGAAGGAGATCAACCCTGAGATTTCTTTGGAAGGAATGATGCTAAAGCTGAAACTCCAATACTTTGGCCACCTCATGAGAAGGGTTGACTCTTTGGAAAAGACTCTGATGCTGGGAGGGGTTGGGGGCAGGAAGAGAAGGGGGCGACCGAGGATGAGATGGCTGGATGGCATCAATGACTCGATGGACGCGAGTCTGAGTGAACTCCGGGAGATGGTGATGAACAGGGAGGTCTGGTGTGCTGTGATTCATGGGGTCGCAAGAGTGGGACATGACTGAGTGACTGAACTGAACTGAACTGAACTGAATATACTCAAAAGAAGCCCATAGAGTTTAAGTGTTCAACTAGTCTTGAATATATCACTGTATAATTTAAAGATGAGGATATATTCAGAAATATTAACTGATTTGAAGTAATGAATTTGTGAAAAGATAGAAAATAAATCAGATTTTGTAACTCCTGATTTAGAAAGTTTTTCAGTTTACTGTATCGTTACATGTATATATTGATTGTGGCCATGAAATTAAAAGTTATGACCAACCTAGATAGCATATTCAAAAGCAGAGACATTATTTTGCCAACAAAGGTCCATCTAGTCAAGGCTATGATTTTTTCCAGTAATCATGTATGGATGTGACAGTTGGACTGTGAAGAAAGCTGAGCACTGAAGAATTGATGCTTTTATACTGTGGTGTTGGAGAGGACTCTTGAGAGTCCCTTGGACTGCAAGGAGATCCAACTAGTCCATTCTAAAGGAGATCAGTCCTGGTCTTCTTTGGAAGGAATGGTGCTAAAGCTGAAACTCCAGTAGTTTGGCCACCTTGTGCAAAGAGTTGACTCATTGGAAAAGACTGATGCTGGGAGGGATTAGGGGCAGGAGGAGAAGGGGACGACCGAGGATGAGATGGCTGGATGGCATCACGGACTTGATGGACATGAGTTTGAGTGAACTCTGGGAGTTGGTTATGGACAGGATAGCCTGGCATACTGCAATTCATGGGGTCGCAAAGAGTCGGACACAACTGAGCGACTGAACTGAACTGAGCACTCTTTTATAATATAAGTATTTATAGCTTTTATATCCATATGGTCATTATTTAAACAGAAAAAAANGGTTTTTTTTTTGTCCTGTAGTTTCCAAAATAGTTTATGAATCTTGATGGAGAGGCTAAAATGCTTGCAAATTTTGCTGATCTCTGCCAAAACCTGATCAACCCTCCCTCATTCTTCAGAAACCCATGTACCAGCAGGCTTAAGTGATGTAAGAAACACGCAAAACAGGACTTTCACAAAGGCTGCAAAAAACTACTTGTACACAAGGGATAAGTTCCTTGCTAATTATTCTGTGCAGTTTTATACTGGCTTTCTATTTCTATCGTGGAGTGCAATATTTATGACTCTTTAAGTTGTGAAATGAAAGGATGCTTCAATATCACTGTCCCTTACATGCAGCTGATGATCTGTGAATAACAATGATATGACTTTGAAATGGGCCACCTTTATGAAGGCAGATATTTCCATGACACCATGTTAATTGTGCTGAACTGTGTAGTTATTTCGCTTCAAATGATAATGACCTGCTACCTTGGTTATCCTGTGGTCTTTTTACAACTGATCAGACATCCAGAAAAACGTATTTTCTATATCTCACAGTAATTTTTTAATGTTTAAAATAACTGAAATAATATGACATTGTCATTATCATTTTTAACATATATTTTTAAGTCTATTCCCACTACCGTCTTTCCCATCTCAGTGGACCATAACTCTTGCTGGTTGCTCAGGTCAACCAGAAGAACCAGACTTTTCTCTCAGTCTGTGATGAGGCAGGCTGTATTATGGTTTCCAATGACTTGCTCCCTTCTCTGTCACATAAAGAGACCTGGAGGTCCTCCCCAAAGGAGGAGTGTCTGTGTCCACCCAGCTGACCATGGACTTGGCAATGTTGCTTTGGGTTAACAAGATGCGAGCATTAAGATGTGTTTGACACCTCGTCTCCACACAAATTGTAAGAAGAATGCCCACTTTTGAGAAGATTGGAGGGTCACTAATTGGAACTGCTTCTCCAACCTGGATTCTGGGATTCATGGAAAACAGGAGAAAGAACCATGCAGAGTCAGGCAGACTCACTGGTGACCAAACTCGCAGCTGCCTGAGCAAGACATCAATGCTTTTTTGGTAAGTTTTTGTAAATTTCTGAGATCTGGGAGAATATTTGAGGTGGTCCGCAATTGCAACATAAAGTTGACAAATATAGCACCTATCCAAGTGTGTTTGTGTGTGCTCAGTCATGTCTGAATCTTTGTGACCCCCCGGACTATAGCCCGCCAGGCTCCTTTGTCCGTGGGATTTTCCAGTTATGAGTACTGGAGTGGGTTGCCATTTCCTCCTCCAGGGGTTCTTCCTGACCCAGGGACTGAAACAGCATTTCCTGCATCTCCTGCATTGGCAGGCAGATTCTTTACCACTGCACCATCTAGGAAGCCCGGTCCCTATCAAATATACTGGCTAAGTTGGTATCTCCTAAATTCTTCCAGTACCAGACCACTTCTCACCTCTGCTGCTATTCCTATGCCCAGGGCCACTAAGCGAGCATAAGTGATTATGGTCATAGGTTCCCAATGAGCCTAAACGTTTCTTCCCTTATCATGTGACTCACTGCCTATTTTCAACATGGTGCTAGAATAATTCTTTTAGAATGTAAATCACATGGTACCAGTCCTGTGCACCAATTCCTCTAAAAGCTTCCCAACATCACCCAGGTGATGCCCAAAAGGCTGGCAAGGCTCAAGTAGCTTTTGGATGCTCCCACAAAATGCCTCCCTCTGTGCAGCCCTCCCCAGAGTCACCTCCTGCAAAGCCCCCTGTGCTCACCTCACCCAAGCCCTCTGGCCCCATGGCTTTCCATCAACCTGGCCAGCACCTGCCTCCCTCTGGCAATTGCTTAGTTCTTCATTTCTTTCAGCTCTTTACTCAAATAGCATCTATTCGGTGACATCTTCTCAAACCACCTAATTTATTTATTTTTAACTTTTCATTGCATATCGGTGTATAGGTGATGAACACTGTTGTGTTAGATTCAAGTGCACAGCAAAGTGATTCAGTTATGCATATACAGGGACCTATTCTTTATCAAATTCTTCTCCCATTTAGGCTTAGTTCCACAATATGAAAGAGTGCTTCCCTGGCTCAGGCAATAAAGAAATTGCCTGCAGTGAGGGAGACCTGGGTTCAGTCCCAGGGTTGGGAAGATCCTCTGGAGAAGGAATGGCCACTCACTCCAGTATTCTTGCTTGGAGAATCCCATGGACAGAGGAGCCTGATTGGCTATGGTCCATGGGGTCGCAAAGATTCGGACACAACTGAGCAACTAACAGAAAATCACAAAACCCTCCACTCCTGAGGCTTTCTCCCTCCCCTGCTTTCACTGTCTCCTCGGCACTCAAATCATCTGACATGATAGCATTTGTTTATTTATTTACACATAACTCTACTAGATTGTAAGCTTCCTGATGGTAGGAATATTATTATTTTTTGCTGTTTTGTTTTTAGCTGAGGTCTATAACCTTATCAAGAACTTAGTAAATAAATGAACTTGTTGATGGATGAAGAAAGGAATTATACTTCAGGAGATAAGGGAAGCACTATATTATCTTCATATTTTTTCTATGCTTTCTCTCAGAGATAACCTTTTCCACTTATTTTCAAAACAGTTTTTAAATTTAACATTTATAATAGCAGATAGCGATGCTGTGTCAGGTTTATCTCCTAAATACCTTGCATCCCTCTAAATAGAAAACATCCATAAAGTTGATAGGATAAAGATGTTGTCATGTACATTTCAGAACCCAATGAAATTTCTCTTATATCAAAAATTACTACCATATTTCTGCAGACATGCATAGCAATATATATTGTTAAATTTCTCCACAAACCCAGCCCTTACATTATTAAACATGAGGGGATGTGGGTAATAACCTCAACCCACCAAACATAAATGTCTTTCCAACCTATACAAGACCCACTATTAAAAATCAGCGAATTTCAAGCTTGGAATGACTTTAANCATCTCTACGTTAATCTTACGTTTTCACACCTGCTGCTGAGACTTGAAGCTGTCTCTTATACACATCTGGTAATAACCTCAACCCACCAAACATAAATGTCTTTCCAACCTATACAAGACCCACTATTAAAAATCAGCGAATTTCAAGCTTGGAATGACTTTAATGGTTAAGTTTCTGTATTACTTGGTTGATAAATAATATGCTTTTTCAGTGATTACAAATAATGACATTTCCAAAGTTAATGACAGTGATTTTTCTTTTTTACATGCTTATTAGGCTTCCCTGGTGGCTCAGATGGTAAAGAATCTGCCTGCAATGTGGAAAATCTGGGTTAGAGCCCGGGGTGGATGGGGTAAATTCTCTGGGAAGGGAATAGTTACCCACTCCAGTATTCTTGCCTGCAGAATTCCATAGGCAGAGGAGCCTGTTGAGCTACATACAGTCCATAGGGTCACATGACTCTTCTTCCTTCAGACCAAAGCACTTAAATCTCAAACATGAATCCCAATTGGAGAGGAAACTTATTATTAATACCCATATTAAATCACAGACAATTAATTTCTCTTCCAAGTTTCTATCTTATATGCATATGAGTTGTGGCAGGCATTGCTTCTAACCAAGAAACAACTGCAGAAAGGGAAGAGGTTTAGATAAGAATATACAGCTCCCAATGAATATTGTATAATTCTGAGTGCAAATCACTGTCCTTGTTGAGTATGATTCAAAATCACAATCTTTCATCAAGTGGCCGAGCTTCAAATTGGATTAGGATCTATCCCTGTCTGATTTTGTCTCGGTTATGGAACGGAGGAAGAAGAGGAAAATGAATGTGGTCTCTGATGGTTGCATATGGTCACAGCACATTACTTTTTCACTAAAGTTCCTGATGAAGGGAATCCTTTCATATGTTTCCTCTTTTAACCTTAATTTTTTTAACCATAAATCCTTATGGGAATAATTAGATTCCATTATAAATAAGCACCCTCACTCATCTATTGAATGACTTCAAAAGAGGGAGCACAATCTCTGTGAGATGAACTTTTTTTTAAGAGTGCTTTTAAAGGATTTATGTACCATGCTTATCAGAGTAGCCTACTGTGTCCATATATACAGACCTTTGCTTTTTATTTGTATTAAAAGAGTATCTTTTACAAACTAAGTGAATACAAAAGATGGACATAGGATGCCTAAGTCAATCACCCACATAGAATTTTAGAATTTGTACAAAATATTTATTTATGTTACGCCAAAAAATCTTTATGCCTAACCATTAAGAATTATAATTCTTGGACTTCCCTGGTGGTCAAGGCGTTAAGAATCCATCTTAAAATGCAAGGGACACGGTTTGATCTCTGGTCCGGGAAGACCCCACATGCTGTGGAGCAACTAATCCTGGGCGCTGCAACTACTCTGCCAGTGCTCTAAGCCTGGAAGCTGCAACTGCTGAGACCATGTGTTGCAACTACTGAAGCCCCTGTGCCGACACTAGGGAGATCTTTGCAATGAGAAGCCTGTGCCCCGCAACAAAGAGCAGCCCCCGGTCACGGCAACTGCAGAAAGCCTGCGTGCAAAAATGGGGCTCATCACAGCCACACACACACACACAAAAGAATCATTTTTATTTTAAAATAAGTATTTTTAATATTTTTATTTCTGTGATATAGAAAGGAAGAAAATCAAAATTCTGATTGCCTAAGACCATGAAGGAAGCAAACTGCTCAGCTTCTGTTTGAATCTGTCTCGAAAATAAGGCATGCAGTATAGAGAGACAGGAGGTGTTGACTTTGGAGGATGGAATGTGATAGATTTTTACTGGTTATGTATGAATTTCCTTATGTTACATCTAGGCCATAAAACAAGCCTTTATTATCACTGTAGGTCATTTATATATGCATTTTATAAAATATGAAGCCAGGTTTCTGAGGACAACTATCTCTGTAGTCAGGAAAGATTAGACACATATTATTGTCCTTTCTCTTTTACTACTGGGCATATAGTTCAGAGAAACAAAACTTTTCTACATACAGGCCCTTTTATCTGGGCCAAACACCTTTCTAACACACTTCTTGACAAATTGCTGGCTGTATACATAGTACATTTGCAATTGATAAATGCAGAGACTGTCAAAAGTAAAAGGCACTCATATTGTATCACTGTTATTTTGGTGTCAACCAAGTCCACTTCCATGACAGCTGTTTCAAAAGCCTCAGAGGCCTTGGAAGTTTCTGTTGCTGTCTTTGTCAGTTTGCATATTTCACTTTCTTTAACTATATTACAAGAGAATTGTTTCCAGTATAGGAGAAAAAAATCTACAGGGGGGGAAAAATCTGGCTTGGTTTTAGTCAGAGACTTGGCTTCTATTTTTTAAGGCCTCCAGTTCCCCAATTTTCTCCTTTTAAATCTGTTTTCATACCAGGAGCCCTTCAAATGCAGTGAGTCAGCTATTGGATCATCCTCTTAAGAAATGCAAATGTTCTTTGCAGATATCACACAACTACTCACTCTTAGTCATGGACATATGATGAATTAGTTTATGATATATCATCTAAAATGACAGGTGACTTATGCGTAGAACCTCAATTTAGGTTTGATGTGCCCAATAAAATTAGAATTTTGCCTAGATGATAAAACTACATTTTTAACTACACTTTAACACTATGTCATTGTTTATGTTACTGCCAGTGATGTCTAATACATGATTTGTAATTAATATTTAGTTACTGAGAAAAACAATTGGCAATTTGGGAATGAAAAAAGCTAAATAGGAAAATCTTTAGAGTGTTCAGAATTGTTTCCTTGTAGGAAAATTGGTCCTGTCTGAAACAAACACAAGACATTTGGTCCACACCAAACATCTTTGAAATTTGGTTCTATTCAAAATGATCATAAGAGACTACTAGTAGGAACTGCATGAATTGGAACAAACTCCAGGACATAGCGGAGGACGGAGGACCCTGGCATGCTGCAGTCGATGGGGTTGCAAAGAGTTAGACATGACTTAGCAATTGAACAACAACAATAAGGAACTACATGTCAATAAAATGCACAACTGAGAAGAACTGGACAAGCTCTTAGAAAGGTACAATCTCCCACGTCTGAAGTAGGAAGAAATCTAAAATATGAACAGACCATTCACAAGTACTGAAATTGAAGCCATGATTTAAAGAAAACTCCCAACAAACAAAAGTCCACAAACACATGGCCTTCAGATCAATTCTACCAATTCTACCAATTCCCTCCAGGGGATCCTAGAGAGTAGGTTGCCATGCCCTCCTCCAGAGGATCTTGGAGGAGGTCATGGTGACTCACTCCAGTATTCTTGCTTGGAGAATCCTGGGGACTGAAGAGCCTGGTGGGCTATAGTCCAGAGGGTTGCAAAGAGTTGGACATGACTGAAGTGACTTACTGCAATATTTCATTGTCTATATGAATTATTACTCATATGTATCACATATGATACAGTCCATGGAGCTGCAGAGAGTCAGACATGACTTAGCAACTGAACAAATAGCACAGGAAACTCTACTCAATATTTTGTAATAAATCTATACAGGAAAATAATCTCAAAAAGAATAGATATATGTATATGTATGTAACTGAATCCCTTTGCTGTATACCTGAAACTAACACAATATCATAAATTAACTATACTCCAATACAAAATAAAAATTAAAAACAATCAAAACCAAAATGTCCATGAGCCCATTTGGTCCAAATGGTTGTGGACATTCCCAAATATCAGGGGCCTACTTGCCTGAATCAAATATCTTATGTACATTTTGGACAGGACGAAATAGCTCTGAAAATACTGACACCTTTTGGTGTGAACCAAATGCCATGGATCTAATGCTTTCTGGACGTTTTAGACAGGATCAAATCTCTGCTAACCAACATGGCATATCTAGCAGCGACGTAGTCAGAAATAGAAAGAAAACAAACAAAAGCTAGATATTACATACACGGTTGTCCAACAAAACTCAAGAAATTAAGTTTCCCATATCCCATACACATAGAAACCTAATAGTCCTGGGAGCCTGAGATGGAGTCAAGAAGGAGGAAGGTGGCAGGTAGGTGGGATGAGAGGACTCTGAAAGGGAGCTGGGATTATGGGATATTTTCCAGACTGGCTTTGGAGCAAGAGTGAATATAATGAGTAACAACACAAACCTAAACTTATGTTTCAGCACACAGCTATATTCACAAGACTGGGTGCTTTGTAATAAATTATTGTCCTACCAAGAATAATCACATTTTCTTTAAGACTGCAATTCTCCCCTGAGCCATGCACAAATGGACACATTCAATAACACTGGATATCAATTAGTTTAATAATCTGTAAGGTTTACGTTTTCAGTGTTTTCCTTTGATTACTTTGTTCTTGTCTTTTTTACAACATAACTTTTCTGGATAGCCTGTTTCCAAATTCTTTCACCCACATAAAGCCTAGATTATATAAAGAGTAGATTTACACTGAAGCAAATAATCTTTAAACTTCAAGACTGACCACCTCCAGATCCCTTGCAGTGGCACTAACACAGTTCCACATGATGTATGTTGTTATAAAGTGTGAAAAAAAAATGACCTTTCTTCTTTTTTTTTCTTAAAACCGCAGTTCACTGAGATGGCCACATTGCTCTGCACTGACTTCCTTCCATGATACTTTCCTTATATTAGATGGCCCTAAGCTCATCATCAGAAGAACATGGGAATGAGAGGAAAAGAAGGTTTGAAATGTTCAGAGCCAGAAGCTAGTTTGTGGACAAACCTTAAAGCAGTTGCTTATGATAACTAGTTAAAATGAGTTCTCTTTGGTAAACATAAGTTTTAATATTTTTGTTGGGAATCATGCAATAGAGAATGTATTAAAATCTCTGTAGTTTGGAGCTACACACTGTAGGATATTAGAAATGTAAATTCCAATTGACCATCCAAAAAAGACAAGACTAAATTGCCTGTTTTCCCTGTGAAAGTGAAAAAGGGTTAGTCATTCAGTCAAGTTTGACTCTTTGCAAACCCATGGACTATAACCCTCTGGGCTCCTCTGTCCATGGAATTCTCCAGGCAAGAACACTGGAGTGGGTAGCCATTCACTTCTCCAGGGGATCTTCCCAACCCAGGGATGAAATCAACATCTCCTGCATCTCCTGCATTGCAGGCAGATTCTTTATACCATCTGAGCCACCAGGAATATTAAACATTTGTCATATTAAGAAATAAAAAAGTATAACTTATTGTCATTTTGTTCATTTTAAATATTCATTTATGTCTAATTATTAATGACCGTTTTTGTCATTTTCTTAAATGATATAAAATTCAATTTCCCCTACATTCATCTCAAATCACTAAGAATAGGATTTTATTTTCCTTTTTCTTTTAACTAGAAACTGTCATTACTTCCCAATATGTGTCCACAATATTGTTCAATTGGACACCATGCTATTTCATTCAATAACAAGACACTGCTGTGTTTGCTTCTTACATCTTTCCCCTCACACAATCAAAACCCTGATTTAATTTAAATAAACTATCCATGATTTGCATCTTTATGGCATTCTAAGTCAATTTGCCTCTTTCAACTTAAAAGATTACTTCAGCATTATTATTGGCTTCCGTGGTGGTTCAGACAGTAAAGAATCTCCCTGAAATACAGGAGACCTGGGTTCAACCCCTGGGTTGGGACGACTTCCCTGGAGAAGGGAATGGCTGTCCACACCAGTATTCTTCCCTGGAGATTTCCATGTACGGAGGAGCCTGGAGAGCTACAGTCTAGGTGTTCGCAAAGATTCGGACATGACTGAGAGACTAACACTTTGCCTTTCAGCATTATTATTTGCAAGACCATGAGTTTGATGCATATGCTTTGTCTTTGAATATAACTTTCCTAGATTTTCTTTGGAAGCTTTAACTTTCTCTGTCACTCTACTTCATTCTATAGCACATGTTAAAGTTTTTTTCTTGTCTTACAGATTTTCTTTTCTCCAGAAAACTTCTTTTCTATTTAATTTTTCAGTATTAACCAACACAATATGTTTTACTTTGCCTTTCCTTTCCAGATGACCTTAAGGATGTTTTCTTCTGACTCTTTAGAAACTCCATTGAAAGAGAATCCATAAAAATAAGATACACGTATCATGTATGCATTAGTCATATTTAATTATCTTTCTCCAGATCAGTTGTTGCCTAGCTTTAGAACAGAGAAAAAAATTTAGGCAAAACACTCTCTGACATAAACCACAGCAGGATCCTCTATGACCTACCTCCCAGAATACTGGAAATAAAAGCAAAAATAACACATGGGACCTAATTAAAATTAAAAGATTATGCATAACAAAGGAACCTATAAACAAGACAGCCTTCAGAATGGGAGAAAATAATAGCAAACAAAGCAATGGACAAAGAAATTAATCTCAAAAATATACAAGCAACTCCTGCAGCTCAATTCCAGAAAAACGAAAGACCAAATCGAAAACTGGGCCAAAGAACTCAACAGACATTTCTCCAAAGAAGACATACAGATGGCTAACAAACATATGAAAAGATGCTCAACATCACTCATTATTAGAGAAATGCAAAGCAAAACCACAACAAAGTACCATTTCACGCCAGTCAGAATGGCTGCTACCTAAAAGACTATAAGCAATAATTGCTGGAGAGGGTGTGGAGAAGAGGGAACCCTCTTACACTGTTGGTGGGAATGCAAACTAGCACATCCACTATGAACAGTGTTGAGATTCCTTAAAAAACTGGAAATAGAACTGCCTTATGACCCAGCAATCCCACTGCTGG
>SJYV01048710.1:0-23529 GCA_006410875.1 Neotragus pygmaeus | reverse complement strand
CTGGCTAAGCCAGCAGGAGTCCTGGGCCGGAGGACAGGTTCTCTCCATGCAGTTTCCCAGCAAAGGGCAGACTGGACACGTCTTGGCGGTCCCTGTGGGGAGAGAGGGGTGATTATACCCTGAGATTTGAGAAGGAAGGGAGAACACACACACTCACACGCAGACACCCAAGTCAAGATTAGAGCTAAGAGGGACTTCCCTGGCCGTCCAGTGACTAGGATTTTGTGTTTCCAATAGAATTAATGGTGGTGGGGGTGCTGCTGGGAGAAGATCAAGGAAACTTTTCCTGGTGGTGGGTGAATGGCATTCCAGGTGGGTGAAACATTGCAGGCAAAGGTTGGGAGCTGAAATCAGCATCTCCAAGCTGGAGCTTAGGACAGTCTGCATGTAACCTACCAATTCTCATCATGGAACTCTTTCTCCAAACATCTCCCCCATCCCCCACCAAGTCCAGAACTCAACAGATAAGAGAGTCATTTCCTGAACTTCCCGTATGGTCCGGTGGTTAAGAATCCACCTGTCAATGCAGGGGACATGGGTTCTATCCCTGGTCCAGGAAGATCCCACATGCGGTGGAGCAACTAAGCCCGTGTGCCACAACTATTGAGCCTGTGCTCTAGGGCCAGGGAGCCAAAGCTGCTGAAGTCCTGACACCCCAGAGCCCGGGCCACCCAGACCTTGTGGGGTAACACTGCTAGTGCCACCCAGGAGAAGCCGCCACAATGAAAAGCCTGCACACCGCACTATGAGAGCAGCCAGCCCCACTACTCTCCCGCAGCAACCAAGTGAAAAGTGAAGTCGCTCAGTCGTGTCTGACTCTGCGACCCCGTGGACTGCAGCCCACCAGGCTCCTCCGTCCATGGGATTCTCCAGGCAAGAGTACTGGAGTGGGTTGCCATTTCCTTCTCCAGAGAATCTTCCCAACCCAGGGATCGAACCCGGGTCTCCCGCATTGCAGGCAGACGCTTTAACCTCTAAACTACCAGGGAAGCCCCATCCAAAAATAAATAAATAATTTTTCTTTTTTTAAAACAGTATCATTTCCCTTCATCGGCTGAGGACCACCCTGTCTAGAGTCCAGCGGGTCTTAACCCCCAAGACGTCTCTGAGGCTCTTCCAAGAAATCTCAAGGCTCTAAGACACACACCCTGAAAAGGTGTATGGCTGACCTTGACTCACATCGTCTACTTATAGATGAGGCAACTGAAACCAGATGGAGTTGGAGTCTTACCCAAGATCACACTGTGAGGTCCTGGGCTGGGTCTTGACCATTTAATTCCTATCCTGAGCCAAAGCGAAAGCGTTAGTTGCTCAGTTGTGTCTGACTCTTTGTGATCCCATTCTCCAGGCAAGAATACTGGAGTGGGTTGTCATTTCCTTCTTCAGGGGATCTTCTTGACCCAGGGATCAAACCCTGGTCTCCCACATTGCAGGCAGATTCTTTACCCTCTGAATCACCAGGGAAGATCTATCCTGAACCAAAGGTAGCAGAATCATAAGCAAAGGGAAGATAGTCAGGTGAAGTAAGGAAATAATAAGTTATTATTAAAAACTTACCTTCAGGCAAGATCACTTATGGTCTGATATTGTTCTAAGTTCTTAAAAATCTCTTCAAACAAAAATTTTTGTAAGTTTAGAATTATGTTTTATTCGGGGCATTCCTGAGGACCTAAGTCCAAGATACAGCCTCTTAGAGCTCTGAGGGACTGTTCCAAAAATGTAATGGGAGGAGTTTTCTGGAATATAGTAGAGTATAGGAGTTTTTGCAAAAACAAAAACAAAAAAACAGATAGTTGAACACCAAAAGGTTACTGTCAATTAAATAAAACCCAGAAGTATCAAGTTATTTAATTTTGCACTCTGCGGGCAGGAGGAGAAGGGGACGACCGAGGATGAACTGGCTGGATGGCATCACGGACTCAATGGACAGGAGTCTGAGTGAACTCCGAGAGATGGTGATGAACAGGNCAGAAGTATCAAGTTATTTAATTTTGCACTCTGCGGGCAGGAGGAGAAGGGGACGACCGAGGATGAACTGGCTGGATGGCATCACGGACTCAATGGACAGGAGTCTGAGTGAACTCCGAGAGATGGTGATGAACAGGGAGACCTGGCGTGCTGCGATCAAAGAGTCAGACACGACTGAGCGACTGAGCGACTGAATTGAACTGAACTGAACTGAACTGATCCCCTCTAACACATTAGTTCAGTGAATGCCCTGCCCCCAAGAGCCCCCCGAGGCAGAGTCACTATCAGCCTCATTTCACAGATGGGGAAACCAAGGCACAGAGGGGTTAAGTGGCTTGCTCAAGGCTTGCTAAGAAGTGGCAGTGCCAGGATTTGAGCCCAGGCAGCCTGGCTCGAGAACTATGCTCTCAAACACCCCATCCAGCTGCCTCTGCCGAACGAAAAGCCAAGATACAAGAAGCTGGCACTGGGACTCCCGTCACCCCCTCCCTCTCCGAGGCACCACACTCAACGCACTTTACCTTCTGCCAGTGCTCCCAGGAGCACTAGAAGGGGAAGGAGCCAGAACATGATCCAGGCTGGAGAGGAGGAAGAAAGACCAAGGTGCCCTGGCCTTTTATTCAAGGGCCTTGTCTAGGGTGTCAGCCCCGGAAGAGGGAGAGCAAATAGGCTGGGCAGATAGAGTCCCACCTGCCAAGCTGGCCTCTGGGAGCCAGGGAGGGTCCTAGAGAGCTTGGAGATGGGGAAACTGAGTCCTAAGGGGCCTGGGGGACAAGCCAGAGGCTATTCAGTGAAGCCCAAGAAGGACAATTGGCCTGTTTTTGTTGTTTTTTGTTTTCTTCTTTCCTTTTTTGTCCTCCCCGCCCCCCCCCCCCCCCTTTGTTGTTTTTTTTTTTTTGGGGGGTTTTTGTGTGTTTTTTTTTTTTTTTNGCCACTGAGCCCACATGCCTCAGCTAAGACCCAACACAGCCAAATAAAAAATGGATAAATATCTTTTTAAAATATTTGGCCATCAGTCAGTACAGGGCGGGCTCTGCAGCAGTAACAATTCAGCTCCATTACTAGAGCGCTGTTTTGGTCCCCTTCAACCTGGTGATTCCGTTTTAGTTAGTAGAACTTGGGGGTGTCTGGGAAGACCCAGACATGCCACGAGTTGGGGAGCAGCCAGGGTCTTGGAAGAGCAGATTTCTATCAACTAAATCTGGTTAAAGTCTCAACAGTTGGTACGGTTGCAATCAGCACTGAGTTTCCCCATTTTACAGGGAAGGAAACTAAAGCTCAGAACAGTCCAGGCCCTTGTCTGAGGCCACAACGTGAGGATTCTGGCACAACCAGGATTTGAACCCAGGCCCCACTGACTTGACTGTTGGGCTCCACCAAGAGGGGAGAGGGAAGATAGCGCACTCCTCCTGACGAGGCCCACATTGCTCTTTCCCTCACCTCTGCAGAAAGGCTTTATTTGCATATCTGCTCAAAGGGAATAAGATCCATCTCAACCACTCACCAAGGGCCTTTCAGTCGCAATGCTTGGAATGTCTCTTCACCAGGTTTGAGTCCCACCTTCCTCTCCTTTGAGAAGTAACTCGGGGGCTGTCCCTTCTCTCTCGTTTGGGGCCTCGGTGTGTTGAACCCTGAAGTCCATTTCTTTCAACTCTGAAATCCTTATGATTTGAAATCAGAATTGATCATCTTCAACGGGCGGTTCCATCCTCCTGCAAGCTCAGGCTCTGACCGCTGCCTTACCCCCAGGATCTGTATCAGGTATTAGGAGACCACAGCTTGCTGACACTTCCCAGGAAGGAAATAAGTTAGATCCTCAGGGCTCCACCAGTCCCTAAGCAGATAAGAAGAAAGGTATATCACTGCCCTGGTGACACTAAACTGGGATCACCCCAGGGCCCTCAGGAAAGGCTCTGTTGGCTACATTCCTGTGCAGGTGATGTATCCTAGTGATGCTCAAGTTTCAAGGAAACCACACGAGCATGCCAAGGAGGGGTGAGCACTGAGGAATCAGAAGGCCGGGATTCAGGTTCCAGTTCTGCCTCCTCAAGCTGAGTGATCTTGGACATTTCACGCCCCTGAGTCTCGGTATTCTCATTTGTCAAAGAGCGGATGTAGGAGGGCTTATGTCATAGGGCTGCCGTGAGGATAAAACGAGCTGATGCATCAGAGAAGAATGCTGAGAACAACAGATGCTCGAGGGCATCATCATCCCATCATCATCCCATCATCTTCTCATCATCATCTCCCCATTATAATCGTCATCATCTGGCAGTGGGCCTGGCAAGGCTGGGGTTGGGCTCCCCTCTTGGCTCAGAGGAGAGATCCCAGCAGAGAGAAAGGACCCGTCCAAGGTCACTCCACAGGCCTTGCCAGGCTTTCCAGACTCCGGGTCGGGGCCCTCAATCAGGGTGTAGAGTCAAGGAGCCCACTTGGGAAGGTACCAGTCCTAAAGAGAAAGGCAGGAGGCTAGGGTGGGGCGGTGACTCTTCCCACCATGGGTTGGGATGCTGTGGCAGAGACAAGTTTGGGGAGGAGGCCACCTCCTTCCCAGGTGGATCCCTAGCCTCTTGGTTCAGGAGAAGTGGGAAGAAGGGAGAACAGTCCCCAGGGAGCCTGGGGTTCTTGGAGGAGGGAGCAGCTCCTGGTGCTTCGTGAGTAGCAGCCAGTCTCCTCAAAGGTTAGCTGATACCTGAGGCTGGGTAAACAGGCCACCGACTGCACAAACACGAGGTTTTCTGAGTAAAGATTGTGAAGGGCAGGGAAATGTCCCTTCCATGCCTCCCTGCCCTTAATGTAAAACCTGGAGGTGGGGGACCTCAGGGCAATTCTCTAATGCATGTCCAAGCAAATATTCCCATATAGCTGAGTGATAAAGAATCCTCCTGCCAAAGCAGGAGATGCAGAAGATGCAGGTTCAATCCCCTGGTTGGGAAGATGCCCTGGAGGAGGAAATGGCAACCCATTCCAGTATTCTTGCCTGAAAAGCACCACAGAGAAGGCTGGCAGGCTATAGTCCAGGGGGTCATAAAGAATTGGACACAACTGAGCACGCACCCACCCTCCCTTTTATAGACAAACAACAGTATATGATACACACAATTCTGTCCCTAGATTTTTCCACCTGACAATCAGGTAACCCGAATTACATAATTTCCTCTTTCTTTTTCCTGTTGGATAAGTGTACCTCTTGTACAGTTTGGTACAAACCTCTTGTACAGTTCACTGTAATTACAAACTGCTGAGGTGAAATACGTAGGTACAGAGTTCCACGTTCCCAGAAGCGGTGAAGTGTTTTTGCAACATCAGGAACGTTTTCTACATTTGTAAATTTGAGAGCGATTGCAAAACGTCCATTTATACTCCCGTCAGTAGTGTGGGGAGTACCCATTTTCCCATAGACTCCCTAGCTTTGTGCATCACCCAGGTGTTTTATTTTTGCCGACCTTAGGAGAAACGGGTGTGGTAGGACACCATCCTGCGTGTGCTCAGCTGCATCTGACTTTTTTGCAGCCCCATGGACTGCATGCAGCCCGCCAGGCTTCTCTGTCCATGGGACTCTCCAGGCAAGAATACTGGAGTGGGTTGCCATTTCCTCCTCCTCCGGATCTTCCCTACCTGGGGATTGAACCCGCATCTCCTGCACTGGCAGGCAGATTCTTAACCACTGGATCACCAGGGGAGTTTTGCCATTGTGTGTCTTCTTCCATCCTTTCCTAATTTTTTGTCAATTCACAGGAGCTATATCCCCATGTCCTGTGGCTGCTACAGCAAAGTACCACAAACTGTGTGACTTGAAAGAGCAAAAATGTATTATCTTGCAGTCTAGAGGCTGGAAGTCCAAAACTGAGGTGTTGACAGGACAGTGCTCTCTCCGCAACCAGTCAGGGGATTATTTCTTGCCCCTTGGCAGCTTCTAGTGATTTGCTAGAAGTCTTTGGCTGGCAGTCTGTAACTCCAGTCTCTGCTTTCAGCATCTCATGCTCTTCTCCTGTGTCTCTGCTGTCACATGACCACCTTCTTATAAAGACATGATTCACATTGGATTAGGGGGTCCACCCTGCTCTACTACAGGCCTTCTCTGGTGGCTCAGACAGTAAGGAATCTGCCTACAATGCCGGAGACCCAGGTTCAACATGTGAGTAAAGAAGATCCCATGGAGAAGGGAGTGGCTACCCACTCCAGTATCTCTCGCCTGGAGGATTCCATGCAGGGACAGAAGAGCCTGGTGGGTGATAGTCCATGAGGACGAAGGGAGTTGGACACGACCGAGCGACTGACACTTTTATTTTTCCTCTCCACTCTGACCTCATCTTAACTCATTACATCAGCAACAACATCCTTACTTCCAAATAAGGTCACATTCTGAGTACAGGGAGTTAGAACTTCAGCATATCTTTTTCTTTGTTTGCTTCTGCTTTTTTTTTTTTTTTTTAATAGGCACACCCTTCAGCCCCTGATCGGAGCTTTTAATCTATTAGCAATATTAACTCTCAGATCACAATGATTATTTCTGCTACTGTTACCTAAGTGGGGAAACGTAAGCTGCTAAGAGCTAGAGGTAGGAAAACCTATCGTTGCACAAACTTGGCGAATGTTTTTCCTCTGGCTCCCATCCTCTCTCCAGGCCACCACAATGTCATGAAACCAGGGGGAAGCGTGGCAAAGAGGACTGATGAAGGATGGTCTGGAAAGAGGCTGGGGGCTCCCTGCCCCTGGTTCTTGCCCCCCCAGGACAGCATAGTAGTTACCCAAACCCAGTATGGTAGTTATGAGCGTGAGCTGCAGAGCCTTGGGTCCAAATCCTGACTCTCTACTTACAAGTCATCACAGGCAGGTAACTTAACCTCTGACGTGTGCCCAGTTCCTAAGCCGTGCCCCACTCTTTGCAACCCCGCAGACTGTCGCTCACCAGGCACCTTTGTCCATGGGATTCTCCAGGCAAGAATACTAGAGTGGGTNCATCACAGGCAGGTAACTTAACCTCTGACGTGTGCCCAGTTCCTAAGCCGTGCCCCACTCTTTGCAACCCCGCAGACTGTCGCTCACCAGGCACCTTTGTCCATGGGATTCTCCAGGCAAGAATACTAGAGTGGGTGGATTTTTTTTACCACGGAGCCACGTGGGAAGTCCAATAACCTCTGGTATTCATTTACTATTGTTGCCATAATAAATTACAGCCAACTTACTGCTTTAAAGCAAAAGGAATATATTATCTTACAGCACAGGAGGTTGAAAATCTGAAATGGGTTTTTTTACATGTAATTACACATTTATATACTCATTTATATTTATTTATACTTTATATATTTTATTTATGGACTGCTCTGGGTCTTGGTTGCAGCATGCAGGATCTTTAGTTGCAGCATTCAGGATCTAGTTCCCTGACCAGGGTTGAAAACGGGGCTCCCTGCATTGGGAGTGCAGGCTTAGCCACTGGACCACATGAGAAATCCTTGAAATGAGTCCAAACCAAGGGGTTAGCAGGATGGCACTCCCTCCAGAAGCTACAGGAGCTCAGTGATCTCTTTGCCTTTTTTTAGTAGCGAGAGCTGCCCCTCTTCCATTCCTTGGCTTGTGGCCCCTTCCTCCATCTTCAAAGCCAGCAGCAAAACATCTTCTTTCTCTGACCCCAATTTCCTTCACTCTGTCTGTAGTGGCATGTCCGCCTGCCTCCCCTCTATATTGACACTTGTGGTTACACATAGGGCCCACTCAGATCTTCAGGATAAGGGATGTCCCCATCTTAAACTCCCTGACTTAGTCGCATCTGCAGAGACCCTTTGTTCACATGAGGTAACATCACAGGTTACAGAGCTTAGGACCTGTATCTCTTGGGAGGTCATTGCTCAGCCTAGGACAAGAGATAGATGCACGCCTCCCTCGTGCCCAGGGTAAAGTGATTGAAGATTCATTCCCTGTGGGCTGAAACTCCAAGAGAATAGCAGGACAATTAAGAGAGGAGGTCAGGCTCTGCCTAGACCACATATTTCTTTTTCTCAAAGTCAGGAGATAGCTCCTTGGAGGCCAAAGTGCAGTCACGACAACAGATATTCTCTACCCATATACATTTTTGGTAGAATTTATCTTGGCTAAGAGATGCGTGGGCACACATGGGAAGATCCTGAGATGCATCACCTACAGACTGTGAACCAGGCCAGTCAAAATGACTGGCCAAAGGAAACCCAGAAGAAATGCCCCGTGAAAGTAATTCAAACTGCACGAAGGTGCAACTCAAGAACTCTCTGAGTCCCCACCGCGTGTCTCTCCACACATACTGTACTCTTTTTCCTCTTAATAAATACTTGACCTGTGTCACGACTTTCTGTCTTGGTGGAAATTATTTTCTGCAGAGCCAAAGGGCCAGGACCCTTGTCACTGACCACCGGTCTAGTGGCTAGGATCTGGTGCTCTCACCGCTGCGACCTGGCCTCAGTGTCTGGCTGGGAACCCAAGCCCCGCTCCAGGCCGTCTTGGGCCGAGGCCACCTGATCAAGCCTACTATACCTCTCGGAACCTCAGTTTCCTCAACTGTTAAACAGGGGATTGTGAGGATTCACCAGATTTTATAGATAAAGCACTCAAACCACTCCCCTGCATGACTACAGAGCCCTGTCAAACCGTGAGCCGGAGGTCCTCATTTACAATGTCCAGCTTTGGGCCTCAGTTTGTCTAACTGGAAAAGGGGGGAAAAGGGGTGTGGACTTCAGGGTCTCCCAGCTCTGCCGCTGCCAAAGAGAGGTCCTCTTTTGTCCTTCATTTTTGTAGAGGGAAAGGCGAGGGCCTGAGAGGAGATGTCCCCCATCTGGGAGGTAGCCAGGCCAGGATGGGAAAGCCCATGAGTATTGCCTGTCAGGCCTCCTGGAGTTGGGAAGGTAATAGCTACAGCCCCACCTCCACCATCAGCCCAGGCCAGAGGGGGTCACTTCCTCAGTCAGATGGCAAGAGGCTGAGGGGATGACACACACACACATAGGCAGTGTCTGTCAACCTGTCTCTACTTTTCTCTCTTTGAAGGCAACAGAGGAGCTAACTCTGTCCGTTAATCTCTCTCTGCCTCTGTCCTGGGCTCTCAGCTTCGGTCTTCTTTTGCAATGAAAAAATATTTAATTTTGATAAAATGCATATAACATAAAATTTTTCATGTTAAGGCTGCTATTCAGTAGCCTTAAATACATTCACACTGTTGTGCAGCCAATCTTCAGAATCTGGGCATTAAAAAAAAATTTTATTTTATATTGGGCTATACTTGATTTATAATGTTGTACTAATTTTAGTGGTACAGCAATGTGATTCACTTATACCTATATACACATCTGGTCCCATCACGTCATGGCAAATAGATGGAGAAACAGTGACAGACTTTATTTTGGGGGGGCTCCAAAATCACTGCAGATGGTGACTGCAGCCATGAAATTAAAAGACGTTTACTCCTTGGAAGGAAAGTTATGACCAACCTAGACAGCATATTAAAAAGCAGAGACATTACTTTGACAACAAAGGTCCATCTAGTCAAGGCTATGGTTTTTCCTGTGGTCATGTATGGATGTGAGAGTTGGACTGTGAAGAAAGCTGAGTGCCAAAGAATTGATGCTTTTGAACTGTGGTATTGGAGAAGACTCTTGAGAGTCCCTTGGACTGCAAGGAAATCCAACCAGTCCATCATAAATGAAATCAGTCCTGAAATACTCTGGCCACCTGATGCGAAGAGCTGACTCATTTGAAAAGACCGTGATGCTGGGAAAGATAGAAGGCAGGAGGAAAAGGGGACGACAGAGGATGAGATGGTTGGATGGCATCACCTACTCAATGAACATGGGNCTGTGAAGAAAGCTGAGTGCCAAAGAATTGATGCTTTTGAACTGTGGTATTGGAGAAGACTCTTGAGAGTCCCTTGGACTGCAAGGAAATCCAACCAGTCCATCATAAATGAAATCAGTCCTGAAATACTCTGGCCACCTGATGCGAAGAGCTGACTCATTTGAAAAGACCGTGATGCTGGGAAAGATAGAAGGCAGGAGGAAAAGGGGACGACAGAGGATGAGATGGTTGGATGGCATCACCCACTCAATGGACATGAGTTTGAGTAAACTCTGGGAGTTGGTGATGGACAGGGAAGCCTGGTGTGCTGCAGTCCATGGGGTCGCAAAGAGTCGGACACGACTGAGCGACTGAACTGAACTGAACTGATACACGCATCTATTCTTTTTCAGTTTCTTTTCCCATTCAGATTATTACAGAGTACTGAACAGAGTTCCCTGTGCTATCAGTAAGTCCTTGTTGGTTATCTATTTTAAATATTGTTGTTGTTTAGTCACTAGGTCGTGTCTGACTCCTTTGAGAGCCCATGGAGTGTATAGCCCGCCAGGCACTTCTGTCCATGGAATTTCTCAGGCAAGAATACTGGAGTGGGTTGCTATTTCCTTCTCCAGGGGATCTTCCTGACCCAGCGACTGAACCGACATCTCCTACATCGGCAGGAGGATTCTTTACCACTGAGCCACCAGAGAAGCCATATTTTAAAGTGTATGTGGGGTCTCTGCATCCCTCTCTGATTTCCCCTGAGTCTGGCTGTGT
This sequence comes from Neotragus pygmaeus, assembly GCA_006410875.1. Taxonomy (NCBI): domain Eukaryota; kingdom Metazoa; phylum Chordata; class Mammalia; order Artiodactyla; family Bovidae; genus Neotragus; species Neotragus pygmaeus. The sequence continues at coordinate 12,984 of SJYV01048710.1, read as the reverse complement.
TTGGCCCCTAGGGCTCTCACTCTCTCCCTTTTCTGTCTGCCTCTGTCTCTCTCCATCCCTCTCCCTCTATATCTCTGCAGGACATTTCCTCTCCCCAGCCCTGGGAAAGCCCTGTAGACCTCACCCAGGACCCTACAGGCAGGTAGGAGCTGGGTGAGGCCTAAGTGAGTCAGAGGAGGAAGGAGCTGACATTCCTGCAGTTTTTTGTTTTTTGTTTTCCTGGAACTGTCTGTGGCCCAGCCTCCTGCCCTTCTCCTCCCATAACACGTCCCTGGACCTCACAGTGTGTGTCACTTAAAACAAGTCAGAGACAGAGACAGGGAGGGAGAAAGAGCCAGAGACACAGAAATAGAGGACAGAGTCAGAGAGACAGGGAGAGACAGAGAAAAGGAGCGGGACTTCCCTGGTGATCCAGTGGCTAAGACTCCATGCTCCTAATACAGGGGGCCCGGGTTCAATCCCTGATGGGGAACTGGATCCCACATGCTACAATTAAGAGTTCTGCTGCAACTAAGACCTGGTGCAGCCAAATAAATAAACATTAAAAAAGAAAGAAAGGAGCAAAACGGACACATTAAAAAAGACAAAGGACTTGCCCCTGGCCATCCAGTGGTTAAGACTCTGCTTCCACTGCAGAGGTGAGGTCCAGGAACTGTGGTCCCATATGCTACAAAGCCAAATAAAAAAAAGACAAAGACACAGAAAGGGATAGACAGATGGACAGATTTCAGGAAACTGGAGCAGTCTAGGGTGGGAGGATGGGAGGGCTCCGAGTTATTTCTCTGTCTTCAAATAAAAGAGGAACTCGTAGTCCACAGCGATGAGGTCATCTGGCCAGGAAGTGGCAGTGCCAGACCACACAGCTCCATGAACTAACAAACCTGAAGCTACTTTTCACCCAGAGATGCTTCCACCCACCCTAGACCCATTTCACAGCTGGGAAAAGCAAGGATCCATGGAGCGAAGCCACCTGCCCAGGGGCCCCCAGGAGCAAGGGGCTGAACTGGGTCTCAAGGCCACCTGGGCCGCCTTTCTATCTCCCCACCTCATCTGCATCAGTATCTCACTTAGTCTTCACACCAACCCCAAGAGGGGCTGAATTTTCCACATGAGGAGACTGACGCTTGGCGATGAGGATATCGGTTGGGCTGTACTATTCTGCTGTCGTCAGCACGACAACTGCTGTCTTCATGAGTCAACACGACAGTTCTACCTCCTGCCCTATCCTACACACAGAGAGGAAACACAGGACCAGAGTCTAGAATCTGAACCCAACAGGGATAACGATGGCAGTGACTTTCTTACTGAGCACTTGCTATTATTATTATTATTATGAGCACTAACACAGTGCCAGGCACTGTGCAAGAATGTACACTTTTCTGTCTCTAGCTCACCAGCTGTGGGAGGGAGGCAGTTAGCTTCCCTTTCCAAATAGGGGACTTGAGGCCCAGAGAGGTTAAGTAACCTGCCCAAGGCCACACAGCTAATGAGTAGCTGAAACTGGAACCCCCGCAGCCTGGTCTCAGCCCCCACGTTCTGAACCACTAGGTATACTGCTTCTTAGAGAAGAGAATTTCTTTGAGATTTTTCTTACCTTATCTTTTTTATTAATGAATTCATTTATTTTTGCCTGAACTGGGTGTTTGTGGCTGCACGTGGGCTTTCTCCAGTTGCAGAGATCCAGGGCTACTGTCTAGGTGTGGCACTCGAGCTCAGAAGTTGCAGGGCATGGGCTGAGTTGCCCCAAAGCATGTGGAATCTTTCTGGACCAGGGAATGAAGTCATGTTCCCTCCATTAGCAATCAGATTCTTAACCACTGGACCACAAGGGAAGTCCTTTTCTTATCTTATATGAAAATGATTACCTTAAGGCTTTGATACATTAGTAAGAATAACAATAGTTTAATCATTATTGCAGTGGTAGAGGGAGCTACTGCTTACTTACAGCCTACTACTGTGTCCCTCTTGATTCTGTTTCAGTTACACTGGCCTCTCTGCTGTTCCTAGGTCTCATCAGGTCCACTCCCACCCCAGGGCCTTGGTACTGTTTCCTTTCCCTGGGACTCTTCCTGGACCATCTGTCTGAATGTCTATTCTCACTACATTCAGCCTCTGTTCAAATGTCACCTCCTCAGGAAAGCCCTCCAGGATTACCTGGCCTAAAACCAACCTCACCTCTCTTGTACCCTTGCACCTCCTTCAGCTTGATTTGTTTTTCTGCATTTTACTTATCACAGTCTGACAGCGATAGACCAGGTAATACATATTTACTCCCTACTGTCACAAGGTCAGGGACTTTTCTGCTGGGTCCACAGCTTCTGGACCAGTGCCTGGCAGAGAGCAGGCCCTTGGTAAATGTTGACAGAGGTTGTTGAGGCACTCCATGTGGGCCAGTGACCATTTCAGGCACTTAATTCTACCACATTAAATTGCTCTGATTTGGAGGGAGAGGCTATTTCATGTTTTGTATTTTATTTTTCTCTTTTAAAAGATTATTATGGGGACTTCCTTGGTGTTTCAGTGGCTAAAACTCCATGCTTACAATTCAGGGAGCCTGAGTTCAATCCTTGGTCAGGGAATTAGATCCCACATGCTACAACTCAAAATCTCAGAGGTTTAGCGATATACAGAAGGTCACACAGCTAATGACTAGCTGAAACTGGAACCCCCACAGTCTGGTCTCATGCCACAGAGAAGACTGGAGATCCTGCGTGCCAGAACTAAGACCCAGTGCAGCCAAATAAATATTAAAATAAATAAATAACTGTGACTCAGTGGTAAAGAATCTGCCTTCCAGTGCAGAGATTCGGGTTCAATCCCTGGGTTGGGAAGATCCCCTGGAGGAGGAAATGGCAACCCACTCCAGTATTCTTGCCTGGAGAGTCCCATGGACAGAGAAGCCTGGTGGGGTTGCAACAAGTCAGACACGACTCAGGAACTAAACAATGATATTTTGCCTTTCTTTTTTCCTTAAAGTATTTTAAGGCAAATGCAACAATGACATTCAGCCTCTAAATATTTCAGCATCTGTAGGATACAAGAACAAGTTTTCCCCATAACCACAAAACCATTGTCATAACAGCAATATCTGCTTCTTGGCTGAAATGTTTTAAAGTAAATTGGAGACACTGTATTATTTCACCCCCAAATATTTCAGCCGGCAGCTCTAAATGAGAAAGTCACTTTCCCATATAACCACGATCCTTCCTAACAAGACTAGGGAAAGCCCTGTAACATCTAATAGTCACAAAATTCCCGAAGGGATAAGTTTTAATTTAAAGAGTTAGGTCCCTTCCCCTAGGTGATGTGGCATTGAGAGAAAAGTGGAATTCACACCCAGGCAGTCCAGGGATAGCTGTGACTACCGCCAACGTGAGTCAGAGCGGGGTCAGCCCCCATACCCCCAGCTAGCCACACCCTGGTAAAGGAAGTTTTTGAGGAAGGTCCGGGAGGGGTGGAAAGGGGAGGCGGGCCACGCATCTGGGGCTGACTCGCTCTTGCGCAAACTTCTGGGAGGAGCCCCCAGAGCCACAAAACTGTCTCCTTCCGGGGGGCCAGACTGAGAGGTGCAGGGAGATCGTGAGCAGGAGCCACCGTCGGACATGGACCAACCGCTGCTGCTACTGCTGTTGGTTCACACCTGCATTCCAGGTAGGGGCAAGGTGCCCGGACCTCTAAGCCGGGGGCTGGGGTCTGACGGCGGGAAAGGGAGAGGGGAAGAGAGCTCAGAATCTGATGACTTGGAGAAGGAGGGCTCAATCCCCAGCCCCCACCCCACAATCAAATAATTCTCCTGTTCTCGGCACCCCGCCCCCCGCGGTACAGAACCGGGCATACAGCAGCCGCTCAGGAAATGTTTATTGAGCGAAGGAGCTTAACGACAGCCATCATCTGGTGAATACGCTCTTTATGCCAGACACTCTTCTAAGCTTTTTCCTTGCAACTTCCGACTGGGTGGGCGGAACTATTTTAACCCCTTTTTACAGAGAAACAGGCAAACAGAGGTTAACCAGCGGGTCCGAGTCACATCGCCAGCCTTTGTAAGTGGGATTCTGAGCCGCAGTGGGTCCTCCAGCCCTCTCCACTCCACCAGATCCCTCCCCCTCCGACCCCCGCCCCGCCACACACACGTTCGTAAGACAGGGAGGACAGCGCCTCATCTTACACTAGGTCTAGAGAGAGTCAGGCTGAATCGGGCAGAGCCGGGCGCTAGAGAAGCAGGGCTTGTACCGAGGCTCCTTCCCTTTCACTGTACTCTAGAAGGCAGGACCTCTTACCTCCTTTCTTTGGAAACTGGAAAACGGGTCGAAAAATGGAAGGAAGTTGAGTTGGAACTGTGAGGGCGGCGCGGGGGGGCGGGTAGGAGTTGAGAGTTGGTTAGGTAATGAATAACTCAGAGTCTTCTGGGCCGCGGGAGGATGAGTAATAATAACTCGGTAGGGGACTCCGAATTTGGAGCGGGCTAGGATCCTGGCTCGGAGCAATAACACCTCTTCTTTCGTCCCCTCCCTCTGCCCCCAGCCTCTTGGGGCCTGCGGTGCGTCCAGTGTAAGAACGCGACGAGCTGCAGTGTTGAAGAGTGTGCTCCTGGTCAGGACCTCTGCAGGACCACGGTCCTGAGTGTGTGGGAAGGTGAGCTGGGGAAGGGAAAGCGAGGGACCCAGAAACCTTATCTCACGAGTTATCAGGGAAATACGCAAGAAAAAAATACGTGTTACTGAGACCCGTAACACGCCCACCGGATGGACTAGCGTTTAAGAATCTGACAGTACTGAGATCGATGAGGTTGTGAAACTGCCGGCTCCGCTGTTAGGGAGGTAAATTTGTTCATCCACGGAACAGAGCCACGTGGCAATATCTGATACAAATAAAGATTAACATAACCTACCAGCAGCAGTTAAACTTCAAGGAATGTAGAGACCCCAAAGAACCTTAGCCACACTTGCCTTGAGACACATATAAAAGGATGTTCCTAGTCCTGATATTTGTGACACAGAAAACTGTGAAGACTGAACTTAGGGTCAGCAGAGGAGAAACCTTTAAGTATAATCACACATTATACCCCACAGCAGCTGAAATGAAGGAACTAGGGCTGTTGGGGACTTCTCTGGTGGCTCAGGTGATAAAGAATCAGCCTGAAATGTGGAAGACCCAGGTTCAATCCCTGGGTTGGGAAGATCCCCTGGAGAAGGGAATGGCAACCCACTCCAGTATTCTTGCCAGGAGAATTCCATGGACAGAGGAGCCTGGTGAGCTACAGTCCATGGGGGTCACAAAGAGTCGGGCACGACTGAGCAACTAACACACACACACACACACACACACACACACACACACAAGGCTGTAAGTATTAACCTGGATACATCTCAAAAATGTAAGATTGAAAGAGAAAAAAAATAAGCATGTTGCAGAGTTGGACACCTTTTACTAGAAATAGTATTTAACAGTCAAAATAAGCAATAACATATATTTTGCATACACAGGTGTGAGAATTACTTATATCAGTGGTTGCCTTCAGACAGGGAATAAGAGAAATGGGATTTGAAGGAGGCAGTAAGCAGGGAGGCTTTATCTTTTAAACTTGGTTTCTCTTTAAAAAAAAATCTGAAACAAATATAACAAAATACTAATATTTTATAAAGTTTTGTGACTAATGCACAGTATTTATTATATCATTCTCTTGTACTTTTTGGTAAGCTCAAAGCATTTTCCTTTAAAGATTCCTACTAGAGGCCTCTCTCTGTTAAGATCTCCAAGCTGGGAGGGAGGAGTTGATGGATCCAGAATGTCCCAGGTACAGTGTTGTCACTAAGAGAGAGTAGGCTTCTGGTATAAGAGGTTGATGGGGAGGATGGGTAAGTCTAGAAAAGACAGAGTTGGACTCAATAAAGAGAAGAGGCCTGGCAGGGGTCGGTCCTGGGAGCAGATGACTTTATAACCAGGAGTGTCAGAGGCTGGTTGGGTCCAGGGGAGTTTCTGGGGGTGACAAAGAGACATTTCTCATAGGTAGCAACAAGAGGAATGTGATGAGAAAAGGCTGTACCCATCCGGACAAGACCAACAGGTCCATGAGCTATCGGGCTGGAAATCAGATCATCACCCTTTCAGAGGCCATGTGCAGGTCAGACTTGTGCAACAAGCCCAACCCTGGTGAGTAGGGCAGCCTTTGCCATCCCCAACCCCAAAACTTCCCCATCCCAGCCTCAACATCACCCTGGTCTTATCCCCAATCTGGGGCCACCCCAACCGCAGCTCTATGCCTTACCCCAGGACTGATCCCCCAGCTAAAACCTTTCCTTATCCTAAACAAATCTCCAACCTGACTCCATTTCCATCCCCAACTCCAATCCCTTCCCCAACTTAATTTTATCCCCAAGACTCTCCAACTCAAACCCATCCTCCTGAACACATCTCTAATCCCATCCCCAATCAATCCCAACTCATCTCAAACCATCACTGGCCCCACTCCCAACTACAAACTCATCTCATTCTATCCCATCCCACACTGCTTGTGTGTGTGTGTGTGTGTGTGTGTCTGTCTGTCTGTCTGTCTGTCTGTGTGTGGTTGTCATTTATAAGATGCATCACCGGCCTTTAAGAAGCTGTATATACATACACCCACTTGAGTGGTGGGTGAGTTATCTCACTGACATTTTGCCATCTCATTTTTCTCATGGGACAGGAGATGGTTCAGGCAACAGATGCTTGGTATCTTAGCAAGGGACCAAGATACAAAGACCAGTGATGCCAGTGACTCAAAGTCCTTAAAGGAAGTCAAAAGAGGAGGGGGCCAGACAGGCTGCCATGGGCTGGCAAAGTTCCCTAGGCTCAATTCTTGAGTTGGGCGATGAAAAAAGAATGTGAAGAAACTTTTGCAAGGCTTTTTGTAGAGTTTCATGACTTTAGCCTCTGGTCCGTCACTGTAAGAAAAAGACTTAGAAAGGCTCAAGTTCCTCCGAGTTCTCACAGGAGAGGAAGGATAGGAAGGAGGAGACCATGGTGCAGGGTCAAGCAGAGATTCCTCTTTCTGGCCCTGGGCAGAAAGGAAATGTGTTAAGATCAGACCAGTCACAGTGACATCAGTCAACAGAGCTCCTGCGTCTGCACTCAGTTTTGCCCTTGTTTTTCATCTGCCCTGATTCTGCTAGATTTTCACTGATCCTGACCTCAAACTTTCATCCCTTGGTGGGAATTGAATCATGTTTATTTTCAAGGAAGTGACAAGAGAGAGGATGTTGGCTTCCTCTTTCTGTTAGATGTGCCAAAGGAAAGCGGTAACAGTTGAGTCTCGGGAACACTTGTCATCAGAGATAACAACCAAAATAGTTAACAGCACTGGTCAGTGCAGAGGACATTGACCAGTCGGGACCTATTTCTCTCAAGGCCTCCTACTGGGCCTGGTGTTTCCTCTTTAGTGGATCTTGGGGACACAGGGATTTTAACGGGCTTCCCAGGTGGTGATAGTGGTAAAGAACCCACCTGTCAATGCAGGAGATGTAACAGACATGGATTCAATCCCTGGATCAGGATGATTCCCCAGAGGAGGAAATGGCAACGCATTTTTCTTGCCTGAAGAATCCCATGGACACAGGAGCCTGGCGGATTACAGTCCATGGGGTCACAAAGAATCAGACACAACTGTTCTGTGATGCTGGGGACATAGCAATGGCCAAGACAGCCTTGAGCCCTGCCCCTCTGGGGCTCATAGTCCGGGAATGTGTGTATATATGGCAGGGGTGGGAGCTGGGGGAGGGGGCAGGATAGACCATCACCAGACAGTGACTGCCCTGCCCCCAGTCAGAGCTGGGATCAGGGAAGCGCAGAGAAAGGCGTCAGGACCCTGACAGAGGAAACAGACCAGAGAGGTCAGAGCTGTGGGAAGCACAGTCCAGAATCATCAGGGCTGAGATGGGGCAAACAGCGATCAGAGAGGGATCAGAGCTGGGATAACTATGAGTAGGGGCTGTAGGACCCTGGAGAAGATAAATGACTCAGGTCAGAGGAGGTTTCCTACAGGAAGCGACAGCTAAGCTGGGTCTTGAGGGAGGAGGAGTCAGGCTGTTAAAAAAAGACGGTGGAAAGGGTTTTTCCAGACAGAAGAAGCAACAGATACAAAAGCAACAGAAGAGAGTGAAACTAGCAAGGCTGGAGGAAGGACAAGATGGGGGGAGAGGAACTGATGAAACTGGCAAGGTCACATTACACAGGCCTTCTAGACTGCGGCCGGGAATATAGATTTCATCTGGGGAACACTGGGAGGTCATGAAAGGCTACAGGGTCACTATCAGATCTGTATTTATGCACAAGTTTTTCTGACCTCCGGCTTCCCAGGTGGCACTATTGGTAGAGAACCCAACTGCCAAGGCAGGAGACATAAGAGATGTGGGTTCAATCCCTGGGTTGGGAAGATCCCTTGAAGGAGAACGTGGCAGTCCACTCCAGTATTCTTGTCTGCAGAATCCCATGGACAGAGGAGCCTGGCGGGCTACAGTCCATTAGGTCACAGACAGTCAGACAAGACTGAAGCGACTTGGCAGGCACACATTCTGACCTCAGAGTGGAAGACAGATTAGAAGGAAGAAATGATAGAGGGAAGGTAGATTGCTGCTGCTGCTGCTGCTGCTGCTAAGTCGCTTCAGTCGTGTCCGACTCTGTGCAACCCCAAAGACGGCAGCCCACCAGACTCCCCCGTCCCTGAGATTAGGGGAGACCAACCTGGAGGTGTGTGAGGTTGTCCAGATAAAGAAGGGAGTGTACGACTTCCTTGGCAATCCAGTGGTTAAGACCTCATGCTTCCACTGCAGGGGATATGGGCTCAATCCTTAGTCAGGGAACTAAGATTCCACATGCCACATGGTGTAGCTAAAAACAAAAAAAGAAGAAGACAGTGTCTATCTGATCAGCAGATGGAGAAAAGTGGATGGATTCAAGAGCTATTTAGCAGGGAGATAAGCATAACTTAATGATGGGTTAGATGGTGAGGGCAGATATGCAGTTCTGGTCATGTGGAGTTACCAACCCCCCCTTCCCCCCACCATCCACCACCAATGATAATTACAAAAGCTGGATAAATTATAAACAATCATTGAAGTCACTCAAGAGCAGCAAATGGAGAGAGGAAGTAGAGGTGCTCCAATCCTTGAAATAAGGGAAGCACAGAAGTTGAATTCCAGAGACAAGCTGGCTTTTACCGAGTGCACTTGCCAATTCACTGCTCTGGAAGGGAAGTAGATCGCAGATAGGAGGAGATTGTCACTAGACTGAGAAGGCAGAGGTTGAAATCTGGGGCTGCCAGAGTGTCTGGAAAACGAGAAGTAAAATCGTGGAATGCATGGAACCACAGAAAAGGGAGTCCCCAGATCTGCAGATTTCTTTCAAGTCATTGGCAAGCCGTACGTGCATAGCGTTAGACTCCAAGAAACTCTACAGAAAATAGTATCTGGGAAACTACAGAACTGAGCAGGAATTCCAGCAAGCATGTGATGCTGGGAGACTGAAGCTGCCAAATTGGAAAGAGAAGTCTCAGGCTTTCCTCTGAGACCACACCCTAAGAATAAGGGCAAAACCAGAAATTGACCAGCCTCGGTCGGTAAAGAATCAGCCTGCAATACAGGAGACCTGGGTTCAATCCCTGGGTTGGGAAGATCCCCTGGAAGAGGACATGGCAACCCACTCCAGCCTGAAAAATCCCAATGGACAGAGGAGCCTGGTGGGCTGCAGTACATGGGATTCTCAAAGAGTTGGACATGACTGAATGACTTAAGCACAGCACAAAAATGCCTACATCCAATTTCTACAGGAAGAAAACGTGATCTCTCTTTGGCAGAAGATAAAATCATTTAAAGCCTTTACAAGGTGTTATCTATGTCTGGCATCTAATCAAAACATACAAGATATCCTGAAGAAAATAAACAGGACAAATTGACTGTGGAAACCAAGAGAAAAATCCCGCAACAGAAACAGACTTGTCGTGAATCCGATATTGGAGTTATTAGACAGGGGAGGTCTAAAATAGCTACGATCAATATCTTCAAGAAAATAGAGGAAAGGATAATTTTTAGGAGAAATCTGGAATCCATTTTAAAATTAGTCCAACAGGAAATAGAGAACAGGGTCTAAAATTAAGAACTCAATAGAACATGCTTAATGGAGATCAGAAGCAATATGGCAAAAGAATTACAGAAGATAGGGAAGTTGGAGTAATTAGATTGATGCCTAGATATGGACGATCAAGGAGTCTGCCAAGTGTCTACCCTGGGAGACCAGATGGGGCCACCTCAGAGACGTGGAATTCAGGAGAAGCAGCAGTTTGGAGAAGACGGAGAGTCGTGTTGGGGCCAGGTAGAGATTCAGGTGTTTGACAGATAGCCAGGGGACCGTCAGGAGGCCCGTGGGCGTAGAGGTGTGGAGTGCAGAGGAAAGTCTTGCCTGGAGAGAGATTCATGATTTCTCCGCAGATAGGTGGAGATGAAGCAATGTCAATGGATAACATCCAATGGGAGAGACTATATACCATGAGAAATGAAAAAAGGACCTCAGACAGAGCCTGGGTATCATCCACATTTAGAAGAGTGACCTAGGAAGAACTCACGAAGGAGACCCATGGGTGATGTGAGACAGCTATGTCGGCAATGATGGCAATTTGTATTTTTATTTTCACAGTGGTTCATATGAGAAGACGTGGGTTGTTGGTTTAAGTTATTTTTCTTTGGGGAGGGGGTGGGGAAGATTTGGCTTTGAAGGTAAGTGCTTCACCTAATTACAGCTGCTGGCCTGCCGGCTAAGTGTCTTGGCTGAGAGAGCCCTCTAATTTCTCTAAGACTTGGCTCAAACTCAAACTTGGATATCTGGGGTCAGGAAGGAGGGGGCATGCCAGGCTTGGGGATGGTGTGAGCCAAGGTCTGGGCAGAGGAATGACTCTGGTGTTTCCAGGAAAAACTAATTCATCCACTTGGCCTGGATGGGAAGGTCCATGTGAGAGGCAAAGTTATCACAGATTAGTCAAGTGAGACTTTGACCTATGACATGAGTGGGAAGTCCTATTGCTGTAGGACTTCCTTGATGGTTCAGCGGTTAAGACTCCGTGCTTCCAGTGCTCAGCGGGCGGGTTTGATCTTTATTCGGGGAACTAAGATCTCATATGCACAGTCAAGAAAAAATAACAATAATTAATATTTATTGAATATTTTATCTGGCCCTGGCCCTGTGCTGGGTCATGTTGACAACAGGCTTTTCCTGGGACTTAGTACAAACAGAAATGATCCAAAATAGACAAAGCTGGGATTGGAGAGCCCAGAGGGGCACCTAATCCAGCCTGGGAGGTCAAGGAGGGCTTCTTGGAGGAGGTAAAAATTAGGGAAGATGACTCCTGAAGAATGAGTAGGAGATAGGGAAATTAGGGAGCAGGGTAAAGTGTTGTGCAGAAGCAAAGGCTAGGTGGGAGTCAGCACTTACACCTGGGGACTGAGGGAAGCTGGTATAGAGTCTGAGCAGATGGGGGAGAGAAATGAGGCAGGAAGGGTGGCCAGGAACCCGTCTTTGATGGGCCTTGAATGCCACCCTGAGTTTCTTGGATTTTATTCTGAGGGCACTGGAGACCCATGGAAGAGTTGAGCAGAGGAGAGACTGGGTTTGATTTGAGTATTAGTAGCATCCTTCTAGGGCCATGTGGGAGGCACTGGGGTGGAAAGGGCGAGAATGGAAACCAGGAGGCCAGGGAGGAAGCTGGTATTGAAGAAAGTCTGACCTGGTCATGGAGCTGGAAAGGAAGGGATGGATCCTAAGAAGATTTAGGAGATAGGATGGGCAGAACTTGTTGACTGGCTGAAGAGTGGGATAAGGAAGAACTGATGTGCAGGTGAGTCTTCTAGCAAGATAGGGCTCTAGGACTCCTGCCGTGGGGTCTCACCCTCCTGCTCCTCCCCAAACAGGCCCAGATGCTACTGTTTCCAGAAACCTCTACCTCGAATGTGCTTCCTGTGCCTCGACAGACCTCACCTGTGAGAGGGGCTGGGACCAGAGCATGCAATGCCTCAAATCTAGAGATCAGTGCGTGGATGTGATAACCCACAGGAGCCTGAAAGGTGAGCCCCAACGTGCCAACAACTCCCCTTCCCACCTTTGTTCCTCCCAAAGGCTGCACTTAACAGCAGCCCCCCAAAGAACAGGGAGGTAAGCAAGGTGGAAAGTTAGTACTCACACAGGAAGCCCAGTGATGGGACGTCTAGGGCCACTAAGACAGTTCTACAGTCACCAAATGCCTTCTCATTTCTTACATGTTGCTTCCATTTGCAAGATTGCCTCATGGTCCAAGATGGTTGCCTGAGCACCAGACCTCATGCCCCAAAAAGGGGGCCAAAGGGGGCCAAAGGGGGTGGCCCTGCTTTTGTAAAGCTTCTCCTTTCTGCAGGTCCCATAAGCCTTTTTACTTAGATCATATTGACCAGAACTTAGCCACATGACTATACCCATGTGTGCATGCTAAGTCACTTCAGTCATGTCTGACTCTTGGCTACCCTATGGACTGTAGCCCGCCAGGCTCCTCTGTCCTTGGGAGTCTCTAGGCATGAGTACTGGAGTGGATTGCCGTGCCCTCCTTTGGGGGACTTTCCCAACCCAGGGATCGAACCCGCATCTCTTATGTCTCTTGCATTGCCAGGCAGGTTCTTTACCACTAGTGCCACTTGAGAAGCCCTGACTATACCCATGGAGGCTGGAATCTGTGTCTCTTGGTTAGATGTATGGCTGCCCCTCCTACAGTGAGAGTCCGATAGTGAAGGATGAAGCAGAAGATGGACAGGTGACAAATTCAGTGCCAGCTCCTCAGCAACAGTCTGACCTCCTCTGTCCCCACAGAGAACCCAGGGGATGAGCGCCACATGAAAGGCTGTGGCATCCTTCCTGGCTGCCCAGGCCCCACCGGATTCCACAACAACCACACCTTCCACTTCCTGCAATGCTGCAACACCACCAAATGCAATGCGG
>SJYV01048706.1:5939-17733 GCA_006410875.1 Neotragus pygmaeus | reverse complement strand
GATCAGCCCTGGGATTTCTTTGCAAGGAATGATGCTAAAGCTGAAACTCCAGTACTTTGGCCACCTCATGCAAAGAGTTTACTCACTGGAAAAGACTCTGATGCTGGAAGGGTTTGGGGGCATGTATGGATGTGAGAATTGAATTGTGAAGAAAGCTGAGCACTGAAGAATTGATGCTTTTGAACTGTGGTGTTGAAGAAGACTCTTGAGAGACCCTTGGACTGAAAGGAGATCCAATCAGTCCATTCTAAAGGAGATCAGCCCTGGGTTTTCATTGGCAGGACTGATGCTGAGGTTGAAACTTCCAATACTTTATCCACCTCATGTGAAGAGTTGACTCACTGGAAAAGACCGTGATGCTGGAGGGATTGGGGGCAGGAGGAGAAGGGGACAACAGAGGACGAGATGGCTGAATGGCATCACCGATTTGATAGACATGAGTTCGGGTGAACTCAGGGAGATGGTGATGGACAGGGAGGCCTGGTGTGCTGAGATTCTTGGGGCTACAAAGAGTCAAACACGACTGAGTTACTGAACTGAACAGAACTGATTAATTTAAATATCTCAGATTAGTTAGTCATATTTGTATTTTCAAGACCTTGAATTCTTCCTTAAAATCTATTCCTGTTTCTAGTCAAACAATTCTCTCCCATAGCAAGAATATTGCTTTTACTAAAGAACAAATATGATTGTATTTTGCTGTTGATTTAGAAAAGATTTTCCCTTACCTTAAAGATAAAATTCATATGTTTCATTATAATGTTTTAATGTAAATTGACCAGTATTAATTCATCTTTATGTATAATTCAGAATAGTATCTTAATAAGTATCATCATCATAAGATGTCCCATTTTCTTCTCATGTGAAATGTTTGTCCTTTAAATATGTTATAAATAAACCAACATTTCTGTCCTTTGATATATAACATGCTATTCTTCTTGCTAAGGATATTATTCCCATTAACTGTTCAATTGCTTATGATTTTATCCACCTTTAGAGTGGGCTTTCCTGGTCCCTCAGATAGTAAAGAATTTGCCTGCAATGCAGGAGACCTGGGTTCAAGCCCAGAGTTGGGGAGATCCCCTAGAAAGGGAATGGCTACCCACTCCAGTGTTCTTTCCTGAAGAATTCCATTGACAGAGAAGCCTAGCAGGCTGCAGTCCATAGGATCACAAAGAGCCAGATATGGCTGGATGACTAACACTGTCACTGTTACCACCTTTTCAGAGAAGCCTTCTTGACCATTTCAAGCTAGATGTTTCCTGTCTCTCTATATACCCTCTATCATGGCATTTCATATTCTTTATGGGATACTTCATTTTACTATCTTTTATTCCCAGAAGATTGTGAACTGTTTACAGAGAAGGCTCATGTCTTATTCACCTTTGAATGCCTCATGCATAGTACAGGGGCTCAATTATTGTAAGCATTCAAGTATTGAATAAATGAATAAATATACCTTTTGATCTAAAGTAGATTGCTCTTTTCTTCTGACAGGAATTCTCATATCTGCTAGACAATGAAGTATAGACAAGATCAGTTTTTGATTTTAGGTTCTTCTATTCAGGATTCCAAATAGCTCACCTTCCTGACACATTACTTCTTCAAAGATATTTGCAATATTGCATGACTTTCTTTTACATTCATTTTTACTTTTCTGCAATTTTGCCTTAGATTTATTGAGTTCCAGAGGATCCTTTTCTTACTTTAAAACTCATAGATAGTTGTGGATTCTGATTAGTATGGTTCTCAGCTGATGTGCATTTTTTTTTTAAATTTTGAGATCATTATATGCTAGCTACCAGGAGTAAATGAAAGAACGGCAGGATTTTCAAAGAGGCTTCTGAATTTAAGTCAGCTTACTGTACTTTTGCATAACAAATTCACTCAAACTACTCATGCTTTTCAAAATACAACATTTTCTAGTCCTGTAAGTGGATGGTCACATCCACTATTCTCTCCTACCTGGGGAGCTGAGAAAAGTAAATTGACAATTAATGATCTCACCATGTGCTCCAGTTTGAACAGTCACTTAAATTTACAGTCAATTCAGATTCATAGTTCTTTTTTGAGTTGCTTTAAATAGTCTGCTTTTGATGACTCAGTCTTTTCCAGGTGAGTGCTCAAATTCCCTGTACTGTCTGCTTATCTCCTTTATGACTTTCTGAGCGCTTGGGATAGGGGAGTGGGCTTCAGCATTATGTCTGCAGAGTGATTTTATGATCTGGCTTGGTTTATGCTGATCTAGTTAATGAATTTATGATGACTCATTTGCAACTTGTCCAAGCTGTGGACATTAAAACTTTACCCACAACATGGTGTGTGGACTTGGAAATTTGCATCAAAGTAAAAGTATGCACACTCTCCACCTGTCTATTCTACCCCAGGCTATTTCCTTTTATTCAACACTCTCAGCTTTTTGGTGTTTCCTCATTGTGGTTTATTGGAATATTTGGAATGTCTGCATGCCTCTACAGAACTTGCTGAACAAGTAATGTTCTATGAAACCATCAATTTGGCCACATATCACAGCAAATGATGTTCTATATTACCGCGACATACTGGAAGTAGCTTAGAGGTGTGGAATCTCCCAAAGTATATCTTTCAACCCATGCATGCCATACTCATTTTTGGATGTCTGATTTATTGGAATTTTCTCACATTGTTTTCTCTCCTAAGAATTCCATGGCAAATGAGAAAAATGGAGGAGAAAAAGCACAGAGACAGGCACTTCTGTCTCTTGACATAATTTCAGTCTTGTGACATGGAGAACTTCTGCTTTTTCCATTTTCTCACCTTCTCAGAGAAGACCTCCATTCCATGAACACTGCAGTTCTGGTTGCTGTTATGTCCATGGCACACTAAAGAACTTAGAAATTTCCTTTAAAGAATGTTCAAAATAATAGCATTGTTATGATCATTAAAAATTACTGGAGACATATGTGTAAAATGCATTTTAGGTGTTGTCAATATTTGTTGATATAGTCAGTATAAAGGTATAAGTCAAATTGTGTGTAGGAGCCTGGAATAAATTAGAATCCCTACAAAATTTATCAGACACATTTTCAAATTCAGTTCAATTCAGTCTCTCAGTCATGTCTGAATCTTTATGATCCTATGGACCACAGCACACCAGGCCTCCCTGTCCATCGCCAACACCTGGAGTTAACCCAAACTCATGTTCATTGAGACAGTGATGCCTTACAGTCATCTCGTCCTCTGTCGTCCCCTTCTCCTCCTGCCTTCAATCTTTCCCAGCATCAGGATCTTTTCAAATGAGTCACCTCTTTGCATCAGGTGGCCTAAGTATTGGAGTTTCAGTTTCAATATAAGTCCTTCCAATGAACACTCAGGATGATCTTTAGGATGGACTGGTTGGATTTTCTTGCTGTCCAATGGACTCTCAAGAGTCTTCTCCAACACTACAGTTTAAAAGCTTCAATTCTTCAGCACTCAGCTTTGTTTATAGTACAGCTCTCACATCCATACATGACTAATGGAAAGACCATAGCTTTGACGAGATAGACTTTTGTTGGCAAAGTAATGTCTCTGCTTTTGAATATGTTGTCCAGGTTTGTCATAACTTTTATTCCAAGTATTAAGTGCCTTTTAAATATCATGGCTGCAGTCACCATCTGCAGTGATTTTAGAGCCCTTCAAAATAAAGTCTCACTGTTTCCATTGTTTCCCCATCTATTTACCATGAAGTGATGGGACCAGATACCATGGTCTTACTTTTCTGAACATTGAGCTTTAAGCCAACTGTTTCATTCTCTTCTTTCACTTTCATCAAGAGGCTCTTTAGTTCTTCACTTTCTGCCATAAGGGTGGTATCATCTGCATATCCAACATCATTGATATTTCTCCCAGCAATCTTGATTCCAGCTTATGCTTCACCCACCCTAGTGTCTCAAGATGTACTCTGCATATAAGTTAAATAAGCAGGGGGACAATATACAGCCTTGACATATGCCTTTTCCTGTTGGAAACCAGTCTGTTGTTCCATGACCAGTTCTAACTGTTGCTTCTTGACCTGCATACAGATTTCTCAAGAGGCAGGTCAGGTGGTCTGGTATTCCCTTCTCTTTCAGAATTTTCCACAGTTTGAGGTGATCCACACAGTCAAAGGCTTTGGCATAGTAAATAAAAAAGAAATAGATATTTTTCTGGAACTCTCTTGCTTTTTCAATGATCCAGTGGATGTTGCTGCTACTGCTAAGTTGCTTCAGTCGTGTCCGACTCTGTGAGACCCCAGAGATGACAGCCCACCAGGCTCCCCTGTCCCTGGGATTCTCCAGGCAAGAATACTGGAGTGGGTTGCCATCTCCTTCTCCTCGAGTGGATGTTAGCAATTTGATATCTGATTCCTCTGCCATTTCTAAATCCAGCTTGAACATCTGGAAATTCATGGTTCATATATTGTTGAAACTTGCCTTGGAGAATTTTCATCTTTACTAATGTGTGAGATGAGTGCAATTGTGTGTACTTTGAACATTCTTTGGCATTGCTTTTCTTTGGGATTGGAATGAAAACTGACCTTCTCCAGTCCTGTGGCTACTGTTGAATCTTCCAAATTTGCTGACATATTGAGTGCAGCACTTTCACAGAATCATCTTTTAGGATTTGAAATAGCTCAACTGGAATTCCATCACCTCCACTAGCTTTGTTCGTAGTGATGCTTCCTAAGATCCACTTGACTTCACATTCCAGGATGTCTGGCTCTAGGTGAGTGATCATATCATCATGATTATCTGGATCATGAAGATCTTTTTAATATAGTTCTTCTATGTATTCTTGCCACCTCTTCTTATCTTCTGCTTCTGTTAGGTCCATACTGTTTCTGTCCTTTATTGAACCCATATTTGCATCAAATTTTCCCTTGGCATTTCTGATTTTCTTGAGATCTCCAGTCTTTCCCATTCTATTCTTTTCCTCTATTTCTTTGCACTGATCACTGAGGAAGCTTTTGAATGTCACCTTGCTTTTCTTTGTGTCTCTACATTCAAATGGGTATATCTTTCCTTTTCTTCCTTGCTTTTTACTTCTCTTCTTTTCACAGCTGTTTGTAAGCCCTTCTCAGACAGCCATTTTGATTTCTTGCATTTCTTTTTCTTGGAGATTGTCTTAATCCCTGTCGCCTGTACAATGTCATGAACCTCTGTCCATAGTCCATCTGGCAGTCTGTCTATCAAATCCAGTCCTTTAAATCTATTTCTCACTTCCACTGTGTAATCATAAGGGATTTGATTTAGGTCATACCTGAATAGTTTAGTGGTTTTCCCCACTTTCTTCAATTTAAGTCTGAACCCTGGTGGCTCAGAGGTTAAAGCATCTGCCTCCAAAGCAGGAGACCTGGTTTCGATCCCTGGGTCGGGAAGATCCCCTGGAGAAGGAAATGGTAATCCACTCCAGCATTCTTGCCTAGAGAATCCCATGGACAGAGAAGCCTGGTAGACTATAGTCCACGGGGTCGCAAAGAGTTGGACACGACTGAGCGACTTCACTTCACTTGGCAATAAGGAATTCATGATCTGAGCCACAGTCAGCTCCTGGTCTTGCTTTTGCTGACTGTATAGAGCTTCTCTATCTTTGGCTGAAAAGAATATAATCAATCCAATTTTGGCATTGACCACCTAGTGATGTCCATATGTAGAGTCTCTGTTATGCTATTGGAAAAGAGAGTTTGCTATGACTTTTGTGTTTTCTTGACAAAACAATGTTACTCTTTGCCTTTCTTCATTTTGTACTCCAAGGCCAAGTTTGCCTGTTACTCTAGGTATCTCTTGACTTCCTACCTTTACATTCTAATACCCTATGATAAAAAGGACATCATTTTTGTTGTTGCTGTTTTTGTTTTGGTTTAGTTCTAGAAAATCTTGCAGTTCTTCATAGAACCATTCAACTTCAGCCTCTTTGGCATTACTGTTTGAGGTATAGACTTGGATTACTATGATACTGAGTGGTTTCACTTGGAAATGAACAGAGATCATTCAGTCATTTTTAAGGTGCCTTTTTTTCTTAGAGTTTACTACCCCGCCTTTTTTTTTCCTAATAGTGGCTAATGATATTGCTTTCCATAGCCCATAGGTTTATTCTTAACCAATTAAAATATAACCTTATATATGTGTATTGTCTTATTTTGTCTCTTATTGCTTCAGTGTGTCCTATGAACAGATAATGGTATCAAATTTTCTAAGCAAGATATCCATCTGTCACTCTGTCCTTTGTTCTACCATCTCTCCTACTTGACATTCAAGGCTATGATCTATTGCTTTCCTGTCCCAATTTATCAATTATTTTTCATGTTAGGTCTAAGCATGGAAGTGATAACATATAATGGAAAGTACATGCACTCTGAAGGTAGATACACTAGAGTTAGAATTCAGATTTATCAGCTGTTTGGCAGTGAGAAAGTCATTTCAGTGACTTTTTAAAAAATGGATGTTATACTTATATTGTAATTTTTCTGTGATGACTAAGCTATATACTTTAGTGAAACTAGTCATCTTTTTGTGGAGGTTTAATAAATGCTAACTTTCAAACTAAATGGAAATTTTAGTCTTGCAATGTTTACTATTAAAGTATTGTGTTTATGTGCTTATTCTCAACTTGGGAAGTGGGTATCTAAAACATTTCAGAAATAGTAAGCAGTAATTTAAAAATATTTATTAAATTTTGACTTTTGTATTAATTATTGTGTGTTAATTATATAATGGTAGAGTATTCAACATACAAAGCATGATTTTTGTTGTTTTATGCTGTCATTTTATCTCAACTGTATGGGAGATGTTAAATAAGTAAATAAATATTTAATTAACTATTAAAATGAAATACTCTTTGTATTTTTGTTGTTGGTATTGTTTTAGCTTTTGACTTGTGTTACTATTAAGAAGTAAATATATATATATACACCACTCAATGTAGCCCATTTATTTAAAGAAACAAATGTATATTTTTTGTTGAAATCTATGGATCAGAACACAATTTCATTCTAAAGTTGTCATTTCAGAAAACTCACAGTACATAACAAAATTCATAGTATTATCTGCTATTCAAAAAGGATTCTATTATTATTCTCTACTGATATTATATTGAAAGATATTAAGATTTTAAAATCTAAATTTTACATGAAATTGGAAACAATTCCCATTGTGTATGAGATACTAAAAGCAATCTTTAAGGGAACAATGGGCATAAGAACAAATTATTCAATAACCTTTCTCTTTCATTCGGCTTTAAAGAATGTAAAACAGTTTGATGTTTTTTATTGTACTAATAATAACAGATTCAGGAACACTCAATATTACGTAGAAATAAATCTGTATGTGAAAATACTAATGTGTGCACTTGAAGAAGTTTGTATAATATATAGCTAGGTAGGTAGCAAAACAAGTCAATAGTAAATAGATAGATGATATACATTTCTTGTATGTTTCCATGACTCAGGTCATATGCTTCCTAATGTAAATGGGACCAGAAATAAGGAAACCACAAAGATAAGCCTGACATTTTATGTGAATTTACACCATGGTTTATTGCCAAATTCTAAGAAGGAAAGAAACATAGCAACTACCCACAAAGCTGTTTCACAAAGCTGAAAAGGAAAAACAATGGTGTAGATGGATTAACAAGGAAATGTGTACTTGGTCAACATAGTATGCTGGGTCCTAGTATTCCTATTAGATGCCTGATGGGCTGAAACCCAGGAATAAATGCAGAATGAGAACTAAATATGACCCATCATCTCCCCTCCAACCTAAAGGACTTCAAACAAATGCATTTTCTCAAGAGATCAATTGCTTATCACCTTATTCTCACTGTCATCCGTATAAGCCCTATTCCCTCTTGGGAGACCTGTGGTATTATTCTGAGGTTCTATAATTTTCTATGCTGCTGCTGCTGCTGCTAAGTCGCTTCAGTTGTGTCCGACTCTGTGTGACCCCAAAGACAGCAGCCCGACCAGGCTCCTCTGTCCACGGTATTCTTTAGGCAAGAACACTAGAGTGGGTTGCCATTTCCTTATCCAATAATTTACAATACATGATATCCAAAATTAAAGTTTTTTTATTAATCGCTGGCATTTTATGTAGTAGAATCTAAAGCCCTGAAAATTAGAAGAAGAAAAAAAAGACAATGTAAATATACCTGAAATAGATTCAGATTTCTCATAAACAGAAATGGATCAGTGGCTATATTTGTTTATTGGCTGGCTAGTGAACATGAAGATACATTTTTATCCTCCTTAGCTAGTGGTTCTGTTGGTAAATCAGACTAAAATGATTTGGGAAAAGTAAGGAGAATAGAATAGCTTCCTAGATGGCTCAGTGGCAATGAATTTGTCTTCCAATGCAGGAGGTATAGGAGATCCAGGTTTTATCCCTGAGTCAGGAAGATTCCCTGGATAAGGAAATGGCAACCCACTCCAGTATTATTGCCTGGAAAGTTCCATAGATAGGGCATCATGGTGGGCTGCAGTCCATGGAGTCGCAAACAGTCAGAGATGACTGAATATACACATGAAGAAATGCATTTGTATAACTATGCTTAATATGTTTAAGAACTAGATGAAAGTTGGAACATCTTACCTGAGAATCTCAGTCCATTAAAAAAATCATATGCAAATTCTAAAACAAACATATAATAAGTAAAGTTAAAAACTTAGATGGATATTATGAAATTGACATAGTAGAAGATCTGGATATTTTCTGGATCAGTAGAAAATATTCAGAATGAAAAATAAAAGCAGGGAAAGTTGAAAAGTAGAGAAACTGATGAAAGTAATTATGCAATACAATGAAAAGCTTTAATATACAGGTGATTGACATCCTAAACATAGATGTAGAAAAATCTGTCATATGCATTATTTGAAGAGACACTGATCACAATTAATGAAAAACCTCTGCATACAAATTCAAGAGACTATACACACCTCAAGAAGAACACCTGCTTCTCACCATTACACACACAAACTATTTTAACTGTTGACAAACAAAGACAAGAATTATTTGCAGCTAGACAAAAGATATGCATATCTGCCAAAGAATTAGAGCTTAACTCTCTAAGAAATTCTATAACTTAGACAATGACAGAATAGTAAAGTCATGAAGAAGCTACTGTCTACCTGGAACTTGATGCCCAGTAAGAATATTTCTTCATCTAAAACACGGAATTCAAAATTTCTGCTTAATGGAGCCTCCAGTTCAAGATGGCTGAATAGAAGGACTTGGGCTCATCTCCTCCTATGATAGCACCAAAACTGCAACTAGCTGTTGAACAACCATTGACAGGAGGATGCTGGAACACGTCAAATAAACATATCCCATGTCCAATGACAAAGAAGTAGCTGGAGCAAGATGGTAGGAGGGACACAATCATGATAAAATCAAATCTCATACCCACTGGTTGTGTGACCCACAAACTGAAGGACAATAATACAAAAGAAAATTTCCCATCATTGTGAAGGTTCTGAGCCTCATGTCAGGCTTCCTACCCTGGAGACCCCACAAAGGAACTGGGAATCCCCAGCAAATCTGACCTTGAAAGCCGGTAGGATTTGGTTACAGGATTGGGAAAAACAAAGACTTCAGTCTTGGAGGGCACAAACAAAATCTTTCATTAACCAAAACAGAGAGGAAAAGAGCAGTGACCCTATAGAAGAGTACCTGCTAGTGTTGGACCTATTGGAGATGTGGGCCCACAGGGTTTCACTATAGGGTTGGGACACTGACAGCAGCAGTCCTGGAAGTTCCGCCGTGGTGTAAGCTCTCTTAGAGGTTAACCTCTTGGAGGCTAACCTTACCATGGAGCCTGTAGACCTTATAGATGGGTAACCTCAGGCCAAACAACTAGCAGGGAGGCAGTGAACCCCACCCATCAGCAGATAATATGATTACAGTTTTACTGAGCAAGGCTCTGCCCACCAGAACAAGACACAGTTTATCCCACTGCCAGTCCCTCCCATCAGGAAGCTTACACAAGCCTCTTCAGTTCAGTTCAGTCGCTCACTCGTGTCCGACTCTTTGCGACCCCATGAATTGCAGCACGCCAGCCCTCCCTGTCCATCACCAACTCCTGGAGTTCACTCAGATTCATGTTGANCTCAAACTATTACGCAGTAAGTACCACGTTTTGTGCTTCCCTCGTGGCTCAGCTGGTAAAGAATCTGCCTGCGATGCAGAAGACCTGGGTTCAATCCCCAGGTAGGGAAGATCCCCTGGAGGAGGGAACAGCAACCCACTCCAGTATCCTGGCCTGGAGAATTCCATGGACTGTATAGTTCACGGGGTCGGAAAGAGTTCGACACGACTGAGCGACTTTCACTAAACACTACATATACGTTTACTATATACATACGAACAAGTTCCATTCCAAGAGCGCCTTCGTAAGCACAACAAATCTAGCCTAGTGAGTGAGTCAAGGTCGCTCAGTCGTGTCTGACTCTTTGCGATCCCATAAACTAGTCCATGAAATTCTCCAGGCCAGAATACTGGAGTGGGTAGCCTTTCCCTTCTCCAAGGGATCTTCCCAATCCAGGGGTCAAACCCAGGTCTCCGGCATTGTAGGCAGATTCTTTACCAGCTGAGCCACCAGGGAAGCCCAAGAATACTGGAGTGGGTAGCCTATCCCTTCTCTAGCGGATCTTCCCAACCCAGGGATCGAACCGGGGTCTCCTGTATTGCATGCAGATTCTTTACCAGCTGAGCTGTCAGGGAAACCCACTGTATAGCACAGGGAACTACATTCAGTATTCTGTAATAAACCATAATGGAAAAAGAATACGTTTAACTGAGTCATTTTGCTGTATAGTAGAAATTAACACAGCATTGTAAATCAACCATACCTTCAGCAAACTTTAAAAAAAAGAGTCTGTGTGATAGGGAAAAGCATCACAATGGGGCCTCTGCCGTCCTGACTTGGGAAAACAAAGAGGTTACATAAGGCGTTTGGGGGTTCCTTGAGGACACTGGGTTATGGATGAGCTATCCATTGATGGTTGAAAGTCCTCGCCCATCTTCTTAGGTATGACCCTGTTTTGAAGTCATGTAGAGAGACTGTCTGTTCATAGGAAATGCCCACTAGAGTGCTTGGGGGACAAGCTCCATTGTGTCCACAACTACTGGCCATCACCTCCACCAAAGAAATAAAAAATGTTTAAGAGAGACAGTCGGAAAGCAAACAGGTAGATGTTAACCATGAATCATTCAAGATAGTTATTTTCCAAAATAAAAGGCTCAGGGGGGGAAAAAAATCAGTCCGTCTTTCCGCCTATGAGTTCCGGGTTTCCTGTCTGGCTTAAGAGGATCCTCTCATCCCAAGATGAGACAATAGTCTTTTGATTTCCTCCTGTATTTTTCAGAGCTTTTATCTTTTCCACGGTGCAGCAGCGCGTGACGGCTCAGAGCCCAGCATTTGAGACCGGATGTCCTAGGTCCAGATCCTGCCTTTGTCACATCTGCGGGCCTTGGGTCCCTCATTTGCAAGGTGGGGGCGCCAACACCCCAAGGCAGTCTCAGGAATCACAAGCAGGCATGGAGGGGGTACATGTGGCGGAAACAGATCTGATGCGCCACCCCTTACTTCAGAACCTGCCGCTCCCCGGCACCAGAGCAAAAGCTGTCATTCTTACGACGTCTGCCGTACAAATAAAGTGCCGGAGTGTGGGGTGGCACTTGTGAATAGTTTAAAAACACACGACGCCAGCGATTTTCCTAATACGATCACGACTCTGGTAAAACAGTGTCTCCCAGCGCCTCTCATGGCAGCCAGGCCCGCCCCCTCCCACCCGCTTCCCCTG
>SJYV01048703.1:35061-50009 GCA_006410875.1 Neotragus pygmaeus | reverse complement strand
TACTCTTCTTCCTATACTGAATTGGCTGTGGGTATTTTTCACTTTGTGAAAAGGGTTATGTTCCAGAAAATACGCTCCAAAATTAAATTGTTGGGAAAAAGCCATTTTCCCATAAGTTTCCACAATAAAATATAGAGATGTATTTAGCTGGAAAATGTTTCAATCCATTGACATAATAAAGATCATACTTAATAATATGATAGCATTTTAAAAACTACATATTTAAATAAAATTATAACTTATGGATACACCATTGGTACTCAGTGCTCTACCTTCAGATTCAGTAGCAGAGTGATAAAAACATCAAGACTTATCTATTATGCAGTAACAAAACTAACAATTCATACCATATTCACTTACAGCTACCACTGATATTTAGCAATACAACTAAGATATGTACCTGCCTTAAACTACCATAGTACTTAGAACTTCCCATATGAAGTAATTCTAACTTTCTCAACAGTTTCTCTATCATTTAGATTAATCAATTCTCTTTCCAAAGATCTTCCCTTTTGATACCAGCATAAGCAGCTAAGAACAGAATTGTGCAATAATGCTTAGCAAAGGAGACCCCAATGCCTTCTGAAAATATTTTTCTATCTACTGACTTGTTAATTTCCAACAATGATCAGTATTCATTGACTGTGTCTGTGTGGGCCATTCTGTTCTCTAATAACTATTTAGAAGTCATAAACTATTGCTTGTTTAACTAACAGCTGACATCCTAAGCAGAGGATCCTCAAAAGAATTATATTTATTGAAATTATTAGATACTTTAAATTAGGGTTTATCACTAATAACTATATTCAGAGAAAACTATTACTGGCAGCCAAAAGATACCAAATGAAAGATATATGATGTTATATAGAAGCTCCTTGGAAGGTAAGCTATGACAAATCTAGACAGTGTATTAAAAAGCAGAGATATCACTTTGCTGACACAGGTCCATACAGTCAAAGCTATGGATTTTCCAGTAGTTAAGTATAGATGTGAGAGTTGGACCATGAAGAAGGCTGAACACCAAAAAATTGATGCTTTTGAATTGTAGTGCTGGAGAAGACTCTTGAGAGTCCCTTGGACTGCAAGGAGATCAAACTAGCCAATCCTAAAGGAAACCAACCCTAAATATTCATTGGAAGGACTGAGCTGAAGCTGAAGCTCCAATACTTTGGCCACCTGATATGAAGAGCTGACTCATTGGAAAAGACCCGGATGCTGGAAAAGATTGAAGGCAAAAGGAGAAGGAGGCGGCAAAGAATGAGATGGTTAGACAGCATCACAGGCTCAATGGACATGAATTTGAGCAAACCTGAGAGAGTGGAGGACAGAGGAGCCTGGTGTGCTATAGTCCACATGGTCACAAAGAACTGAATACCAACAGCATAGAAGCCTCAAAATGTCAAGTTTGGGTATATTTTTCCTTACAGCAAATCTGTGAATTAACTCGAAAATTTTTCATATTTGGAATTCTAATATGTAAGTTTCTGTTTATGGGGTGCATACTTCTTTCTTTATGTAACAATTACACTATATTATCTTGTTCTATACACACACACACACACACACACACACACACACCTATAGACATCAACTTACAATGGTTGACAAAAACCCAGAAGACTAGTCATGTAACTTATTCTCAACACAGCAGACAGTTGTTAGAAAAACACTATAAGTGTTGCAGAGGTTTATATTTGGAGTTTAAACACTGATGTTAGTCACTGATTGGAGTTTCCCTGGTGGCTCAGATGGTAAAAAAAAAAAAAAAAAATCTACCTGCAATGCAAGAGACACAGATTTGAGTCCTGGGTTGGGAAGATCCCCTGGAGAAGGAAATGGCAACCCACCCCCAATATTCTAGCTGGAAAAATCCCACGAGGTGCCTTGCAGGCTACAGTTCACGGGGTTGCAAAGAGTCAGCCACGACTGAACAACTAACACACACTAGTCACTGATTATTAATGATATAATTTTAAAACTTTGACAGACATCAATTAGCAGGACTCTGACATATTCCCCTTGTTTTTAGAAAACAGTAGAAATAGTAGTGTTAATGAGCTGTACTAAAAACTATCATGTGTTTTAATGGACCAAAATTTATGTTGTTTTTACAATTTTCCCCAAATTACTTTATTACTAATCTGAAGTTGACTAATCAGATCAATCTTGTACAAAGCATTTATATTTTAACAATCTTAGGAGACAGTGAAAAGTTTGCCCCAGGAAATAGGATTATGTTAAGTCTGACTGCTATAGTGTGTACATTTGTAAAAGTATTGACATTTAATTTAATAAAGGTATGTAATTTGACATAAAACTATTCCCACTACAATGTAGTTAATTGCCACTGACAATCCCCTTCTCCACCTTTAAGGTTTATCCAGGAGAATAATTTGCACAAAAATTTGAAAATCAAGTGTCTTAGCTCAAGCTGTGCTGAACTCCTCCCTTTCCAACAGTCTACACTTCTAATAAAACAAATCAAGACTTTCTCTATAATGCCTTCTCAGACAAACACTGGCCTCCAAAGATCTCCTGTTACTCTTAATCCTTTTAGTTCTTATTCTGTACTATTTTATGCTCCATTCATTGACCATGATATCTCATGTATATATTTTCTTTCTCCAATGGGTAAGCAATTTATCTCCCAGAACCTGTTTCTGTTCTGTTCTCCACAGTACCTAGTATAGTAATGGGCATTCATAGAAAAGAAAAACTTGCTAAAAGTCAATTTTTAAAAACCTTATTCTAGAGTTCACTGGTCAAAAGCCTGACAAAATGAACTATTACTATTATCTTATAACGTGGCTATTTCAACACAGATAGATGCTCTTGAGTATGTGGTGCCTTCGTAGCCATACTCATTACAATAGAATTTTAAGTTAGATTCAAATTACTGCCTGTTTCTAACAGTAGGTGATGATGAACAGCAAGTATCCACATTATTGTTTCAAATAATTCAGATTTAATTCATCAAGAGCTTTTCCAAAACAAAAATATTTCTAACTTTTCCATCTATTAATAGCACTGAGAAGCACATCAGTTTGCCAATTCATGCATAAAACAAACATTACTAGCTGAGGTCCAAGATTATTTTGCAGTGAAACTCAGAATTACATCCTGTTTTAACTCCTACCCAAGAGAACTTCAAACAACATGAAAGCTCCCAAAGAAAACATTATACCCAAAACTACTGGAGATGTCAGTCTTGACTGATTCACCAAAGTTACCTAATCACAACTGACATCTATATCCTTTTAAAAAATCTTTTATCTTAAAAGCTTTTACCCAAAACTAAATTTAGCATTTTTATTATTTCGCTTCTTTTTCAAATAAAAGAAACCTGAAATGGCTTAAAAATCAGCAAGGAAGGAAGAGAGCCAAATAAAAGAAGGAACCCATCTTTCATTGTCTACACACAGAAGTACCTTATAATAATAAAAATTACTAGTTAATCTAAATTCGGTCTGCTTTTGAAAGGGGTCAACTAAGAACTGTAATTTTTTAAAACCATTTTATCTTAAATAAACAACTTCACTGCTCAAAGATGATATTGATTTTTTTAAAGTACCTACAGCTTTAGATCCTCATCTAATCACTCTGTCCAAAATATCACTTCAGGTTCCTCATATCAATGTTTTTTGGAGTAACAATTCTCAACTACAGGCTACCTCAAGAAGAACAGATATATCATAATACAACCTCATTTTTATTAGGGACATTTTAGGTTTCTTAATCATACTTATTTTTATATAAATACGTCATTCTGGATAAAGAGTAGTTAGTTTGTAAGGCTCGTTTGCCCTCTTATCAGTCACTCTTCGTCTCCTTTTTTCAAGTTTGATGCCACTCTGGAAGTCAAGTGGAGTATGTGTTTGCTAGTTTGTTTTGTTAGTATTATTTAATATAAGTACTGTCTTCCTAACTTGTATACATCAGAAGCCAGAAGCCAGGCACAAGGCTTTTAAAGGCTCTCACCTCAAAAGTAGCAAGAAAACTGAAAAGTAAGGGGCCATGCCAGCTGCCTGTTCAAGCCTTGAGGCATGGAGCCACAGCAGCCTGAGAATTGGCTCTAGAGAAGCCTGCGGTTAGACAGCCTCCTGAGAGCAAGAGTGAGGGAAAGGGGCAAACATAGCACTGGAAATGTCTGTCCCCGAATTAGGGACCAGGCTGCATGATTGTACGTAGATGTATCAGCATCCACGGCACCTAAGAAGCAAAGCCAGGCCTTAAGCCCTGACCTCTCATTCCTGGACGCCCGGTTTTAGACCAGAAAGTGATGCTCTTTAGAAGGAAAACTACCTCGAAGGGAATAGGTAACCGCGAGCAGATATGTAGCAGAGGCATAAGAAGCATCTGCAGGAGAAAGCAGTGCTTCATTCTCTTCCCGGGGCCCCCGGAGGCCAGAAAGGCGCCCCAGCACCGGGCGAGTGCGGTGCCACTACTCACCCCTACTCTCCTACGGTCCCCGACGTCGCCCAGCTCGACACAGCCCCTGCAGGGGGAGCCCCTCCCCCGCCCGCCGCCAGGGGTGGGCTCAGCGGGCTAGAGGAGGCGGCGGCGCAGGTGTCCGTGAGCCGGGGCGAGAGACGTGCCCCAAGAGGAACTGGGTTCAAGGGAGGCAGCCTGGTGCCTTGCGCTCCCCGGCGCTGACAACTTCACCACCATCGACGTAGAGGGATGAGGGGAGGCAATGGGGGGAGGCCCTCGCCCAGCGGCCTGGACCCCCCCGCGGTACTAGGCCCGAGCTCGGGCGGGACCGCTGCCCCCTCAGGGACGCGATCCCCAGGCCTGATTCCCGTCCCTCAGCCCTGGCGGCCACAGAGCAGCAGCGGCTCCCTCTCGGGGCCGCGGTCGCAGCGGCATCCTCGTGCTCCTCCTTCTCTGGCGCTGCTGCCTACACACACAGCCGCTGCACCCCGAATGCTGTCGCCTAGCAACCGCGCGCATGCGCCCCGCCTCCGCCATCGACCGCCGTCACTGCTAGCGCCGCTTTCAGAGCTCAGTCTGTGACCTAGAAAAGTACGCAAAAGCACGTTTCCTAGGGCCCAGATAGAGCGAAGTCAAGGTAGGGGTGGGAGAAGTAAATGGCATCCTACTTCAGTATTCTTGCCTAGAGAATCCCGTGGCCAGAGGAGCCTGCCGGGCTGCTGTCCATGGGGTGGCACAGAGTCGGAAGCGACTTAGCATGCATTGATGCATTGGAGAAGTAAATGGCAACTCACTCCAGTATCCTTGCCTGTAGTATCCCAAGGACAGAGGAGCCTGGTGGGCTGCCGTCTATGAGGTCTCACAGAGTCGGACACGACTGAAGCGATTTAGCAGCAGTAGCAAGGTAGGGGTGAAGTGGGGAGAGGTGCAGAATGCTCTGCAAATGTAAAGATGCTGGACGATTTAGGTTATGACTGTCTCCTGGCACCTCCACAGGCACATTGATGGTTGAGACTGACAGTCCTGAGAATCTCCTAACTTATTTTTCAAAAGCGCTTCTTGCAATCTGATCCTTCACGAGGGCTTCTGGAAGAATTTTCTAAATAGCTTCTCGGACCATGTCACTCATCTGCAAAACTCCAATGATTAATGGACAGTCTGCTGAATAAGCCCTAACTATTCTTGACTACTGTATTAGCATCCTCTCTGGTCTCCCTGCCTTTAGACTTATCTTTCTGAAATCCATTCTCATATTTCTACCAGACTGATTTTTGTAAAACATAAATCTACTCTCACTTCCCTCTGGTTTAGAGAATGAATGGGCTTTGAAGTTAGAGCCAGTATTTAAATTATGCCTCACCCACTGAGTAAATATATTTTCTTGAGCTAAAGTGCTTAACTTCTCTGAGTATGTTTCTTCATAGAGATAATTATAGCACCTATAGACTAGTTTTTAGGATTAAATGAGAGAGTACATATAAGGTACTTAATATACATAACTTACTATGCCACAGAGTAAACATTCAGTAAAAATTAGAGCTATTTTTCAGTAGGTCTTGTTGCCTATAATAAAATACAAACTCCCTAGCTTAGCATTTAAAGTCTTCTAAGATCTTGCCTCAATTTTTCTAGCCCTAGCTACTTTCAATCCCTCCTGGGCACCCAGCAACAGACAAGTACTTTTTGAGATATACCTGGATCAATGAAGTACTTGGATATATTTCCTTAAGGTTCATTTGGGGAAGAATTCTGTGTAAACTCTCCAATTAGTGATCATGTATCAGTGGTCCTTCCCAAATCACACATGTTAATATTCATATATTTACACTGAGAATCGACATGTAGGTAGTGACTATTTACAAAAATTGTATGTTTTTCTGGGGGCCTATTTACTTGATCTTTTTGAAATTATGCTTAGAGATTCTATAAGGTGTAATGAAAAAATGTCACCAACTTTGAACTTAATATAATACATAAACATATTTACCAACAACCTGTGCCCTTCTGGGTGTTTAATAAAAGTTTTAAACATTTTAAGAAGTGTAAAAACGGGGGGCTTCCCTGATGGCTTATTGGTTAAAGAATCCCTCTGCAATGCCAGAGTTCCAGGAGATGCAAGTTTGATCCCTGGGTAAAGGAAGATCTCCTGAAGGCAGGCAGGGCAACCTCCAATATTTTTGCCTGGAGAATCCCATGAACAGAGGACTGGTGGGCTACAGTCCATAGAGTCAAACATGACTGAAGTGACTTAGCACACACCATGAATGCACGTGTGTAAGAAGTTTGAGAAACACTAGAATTGCTAATGAAACATTAGTGTAATCTCAAATGGAATATAAAACTAAAATGAAACTTTATGGGAACCAGATAGCCAGAAAATATTGAAGAAATAGAAGAATTGGAAAGGTGCAAAAGGGTGAATCACTCTGAGACTATTTAAATGGAAGTACTAGATGGAAATAATCAACAAACTAACCAACAGGGCAGATCATAACATAGAGAATATTTAATAAAACTGTGAATATGGAAGTGGGCTTGGATGGAGTTCTCTCATAGATCATACCTTTCCTTTTGTATGATACAGAAATGCCCATCAGTTTCAAAAGAAAAGAACTGTTTAGCATTCAGCCTTTTGCAAGGACCATCAACAGCTCACAGGAGTAGACTTCTAAGAGAACTTGCTTGGATCTTCTGAAATCTGTATTTAGTTACATAAAATCTTTATTCCCTATTTACTTATAGAACTCATAACATTCTATAGCACACATTATGTTTATTAGTGAAACAGAGGAATAAATAATCACCTTTAATTCTCCCATATACTTCTAGATATAGAACTGTGTCACTGGTTCACTTACACTCTTTCAATACTTTTCCTGGGGTTTCAATATAAAATCTGAGCTCCTTTGCACACAACAGTGTATCTGCCTCTATTATGGTGGTGAAGTAAAAACTCCTATCAACAAAGATCTATCCACATCAATATGGGGGAAAAATTATTATTAAGTGCAACACAGTATGTGCATAAGGGTAAACCTTAAGAGACTGCAAAGTCAGGATAAAGTTCCACACAACTTATAATAAAGCAAATACAAAGTTACTTGGAAACTGAGGCAGTTATTTGTTTAGTTAATTTACTTCCTCCAAAAGAATAATAAAGCTTCCATTATCTCCCCCAAAGACACCTTGAATCTTCTGAAAAGGCAAATGGTTACATCTGGATATGGACCCCCATGCTAACTCTGTATTTACATTTCCATAGGGAATATGGCTCATGACCTTGGAAACATGTCTACATTATAAAACTGGAGAGAGACATTTTAGTTCTGGAAAGGGACATTCCAAAAGTTAGATAGAAGATTCAGGTTCACTACTCCTCAAAAGACACTATAAGAAGTGAAGGGAAGGAAAATAATCTCTTTGTCCTTTAACTAAAGTGAAGCTGCTCAGTCATATCCAACTCTTTGCGACCCCATGGACAGTAGCCTACCAGGCTCTACCGTCCATGGGATTTTCCAAGCAAGAATACTGGAGTGGGCTGTCATTTCCTTCTCCAGGGGATCTTCCCAATCCAGGGATCAAACCCAGGTCTCCTGCATTGCAGACTAACGGTTTACCATCTGAGCCACCACCTTTCCAATTCAATGAGTCCCTCAAAAACAGAACTCCATGTTGGTACAGTAGACGGCACCTAGAAGACCATGGAGAAGTTTTTCTTAAATGAGAAAGTCACAAAAAAGATAGCATTGTCGTGGGTGTTGATGAATGAGTAAGAGTTTTCCAGAAGGGGATAAAAATAGTCCATTCAAAGGAAAAAGTATATTCAAAGGTCCAGAGAATGTGAAAGTATACGGTATGTTCAGTTTGATTTACACATACTATGTATCTATATTTAGGAGATGAGCACAATAAGACTGTAATGGAGTTTAGTATAGAGAAGTTGGAAATAGATTGTGAAATGCCTTTAATGCCATGTCAAAGAATTTAGAAACGGTCTATATCTGATGGTTAAAATAGGGTAATGTTCTAATACTTATTAAGGGGTCTGGCATAAATATTAGATAATACTGAAGCCCAAAAGAGGTTATAGTCTAATGGATGCAACAAGGCAAAGTAGCAATTAACATAAATGAAATACCACAAGTTGCCAGGAATTTTAGGAGAACAGATTTAGAACAGACTTTGGATAAAGTTTCTGAGAAAGTGCCTTGGAGACTCCATCTTTACCTATAATATAAGGTGTCTCCTTTATTGGCACTCAAAATACTTGAACCCTGTGTATCCATATACTATAGTCCTACCCCCCTACCTCTGTTCAGTTTCCATTCCAGCTTTTGTGAAGACAATCACTCTGACCTTTTAGTGTAAATTGATATTGCACAGACTTGGGTTTTTATCTCACTACTTGACACCACTTGGCAATCTTTTAACTTTTTCTTGGTCAGTCCCTTTCCAATTTTCCTCAGCTGTCATTCTAAACTCTAACCATTCTGCACTGTAACTGACATACTTCACCCACCCATCAAACCCACCACCCAACTTCATCACCTACATTCCTTACAAAAATGGAAACTATTAGGTGTTTTTCTCACCTACAACCTGCATCTGCTCCCATATTGTACTTCAGTTCCTTCAGCTTCACATAGACTGTGTAAAACTACATCTTCCAACTGAGCTCCCAAACCTTGTCTCACCCAGCTCCTCAGAGACCTTGTTTATCACTGTTTCTGTCTTTATTATCTTAGATCTCTCCCTCTCTGACATTCTCCTCAACCTATAAACATACTCAAGATTCTTCCATCCTTAAAAGAAACACTTTCCCTTTATCCTGGAGTTTCCCCTAGTTTCCTTGAAATGTCTCCTTTATCTTATTACCTTTCCTTATGATGCAAAGGTCTCAGAGGCGGTCATCTACATTTACCGTCTCTATTCCTTCACTTCCTATTCACCTTTATTTTTTTATTACTTTACCTTACAATACTGTATTGGTTTTGCCATACATCAACATGAATCTGCCACGGGTGTACATGTGTTCCCAATCCTGAACCCCCCTCCCACCTCCCTCCCCATACCATCTTTCTGGGTCATCCACCTCTGCCTCTCTACTTAAACCTCTTTTTTATAANTTACAATACTGTATTGGTTTTGCCATACATCAACATGAATCTGCCACGGGTGTACATGTGTTCCCAATCCTGAACCCCCCTCCCACCTCCCTCCCCATACCATCTTTCTGGGTCATCCACCTCTGCCTCTCTACTTAAACCTCTTTTTTATAAGCATAACAATTACCCATAAGTTTCTCTGTGCCATGGGCACTTTCTTTTGGACCTCACCACTATATCGATAGTGTTGAGTATTTTGATTTACTTGAAATTATCTATTCACTTGACTTCCAAACACACACTCTGTTATTTTCCTTCCTCTTTAGCTTTCTCACTTTTGCAATCTTCATGGATTTTTTTCTTTTTCTACATATCCCTCAAAAGTTTATGTTCTTATATGGATTTGTCCATGGGCTATTTCTTTTGTTCTACTTTCCAGTCTATTACTTATACATGGATGACTTTCAAATCTGTAATNAGCTTTCTCACTTTTGCAATCTTCATGGATTTTTTTCTTTTTCTACATATCCCTCAAAAGTTTATGTTCTTATATGGATTTGTCCATGGGCTATTTCTTTTGTTCTACTTTCCAGTCTATTACTTATACATGGATGACTTTCAAATCTGTAATGTTAGTTCAGACCTCCCTCCTGATCTAACTGTCTACTAGACATTATCACCTGTATGATCCCCAAACAATTCATTTTGTCCATAACTGAATTCATCATTTTCCCATGCTAAATGTTCTTCTTCTGTGTTAAGGGAGATTCCCCCAAAAAAAAAACTCATCACAGAAAGACCCTGTTATTGCAACACAATAATTCTATCTTCCTGCAGAAACAAATGAAATGACTAGATTATAGCCATTTTATGTGAGCTATGTAAGATAGCTCTACGTTTTCCTGAAAATAGATTGCATATATGTACCAAGGAATAATAAGCTATGTCACTCAAAAGGAAGTTCCATGAGGACAGGGATTTTTTGTCTGTTTTCTTCACTGCTGTATCTCCAGTGCTTAGAATAGTACCTGGGACATAGTAAGACCTCAATAAATAAAGGAATGCACATATCTTCTGCTTAAAGAACTTTCATTTAGGAATTCTGCTAGACTGTAGCAGAATACATATGTCCATAGATTATGGATGAATGTATTCTTTTTGTATCTGAAATAAAATTAAAGGAAATTACAGCTGCATTTCACCCAGATTTAGTGCCCACGGGAAATAAAGAGAAAGGATCAGGAAGGATAAAAACATTCATCTGTTACCTGGAACAGCCAACTGGCAGTTCATTCTTCCAGGAGCTCAGATATCTGCTATTGACAAAACTCCTCTGAGGTTTGCCTCCAGTTCCAGAGTGAACAATGCCAGCTCATCTCCAAGAAGATTGGAAGGATCGTGGGTCTTGTCTAGATCTTGTTTGCCATTATATTCAATGGTGAATAAAGAACATGTGAAACCCTTCACCTTGTCTTCTGAGTCAGAAACTTAGAAGTTAGGCTCTCTCTTTTACATCCCTACTCCCACCACAGCTAATTAATAAATCCTGCCAATTATATCTCCTAAATATCTCTCATATTCATCTCTCCTTTATACTTGCATTGCCACCAGTTTTGCCTTAGTTTAGGCCCTGACCTCTTTTTAGGACTATTTCAACAACTTTCTATCTGGGCTCCTTGCTTCTCCAAACCATCTTCCACGTTGCTTCTTGAATGAGCTATCTAAAATGCAAACCTGACAAAATTCTTCTTTGCTTAAAATATTGCAAACCTATCCCTAGTGCCAATTGAATACACTCCAAGCTACATAATTCTTCATAATCTATCTCTTCTCCAGCCTTATTTCCTACTATTCTATGCATTCCATTCCATGCACAGGAATATACTACTTGCAATTCTCCTTTGATAAATATCCTTCTTCATCTGGGAGCTTCTCTTCCCACCAATTTATCTTAGTGTTACTATAGAGTTTCAGATTATGTGACCCCTTAGCCAAAGTTGACCAATCAAGGTCTGTCATATTCCTTCCTCAGAAAATTGAAATAAAGCCTAAGAGAATTTTGCCCACTCTGGCTGCTTTATTATGCTGAGAGTAGTATATACTCCAGAGCTGTTGGCAGTAGCAATTTTTATGCCGTATGGTCTGTGAAAAAGAAAAACCTGGTCTGCTATTATAGATGCAAAAGATACACAGAGAGATTCAGAGATGAGAAAAGTGAGAATTTACAGAGCAGCT
The DNA here is from genome assembly GCA_006410875.1 of Neotragus pygmaeus. Taxonomy (NCBI): domain Eukaryota; kingdom Metazoa; phylum Chordata; class Mammalia; order Artiodactyla; family Bovidae; genus Neotragus; species Neotragus pygmaeus. Next base: position 38,238 of record SJYV01048703.1, on the reverse strand, counting down.
GAGTCCCTGGACTCCAGCTTACTCCTTTAAGCCCACCTGCCTTATTGTTCTTGGGTTCCCTATGACACTCTATCTTCATGTTAAATTGTTTTTGATGCTCAAGATAGTTAGAATTTAATTTCTCTTCCTTGCAAAAAATAATATTCTATCGTATCAAGCTATTTAACATTCCTATGTCTTTGATTATTTTTTCCCTTTAACTAAAAAATTGTTGCTCTTCCCATGACTATTTTATCTGAGTAATTCCTATTTTAGTAGAGAAGGTAGCACTCAGACCCTTCACCTGTCCTGGAAAGCTACTTACCTTTCTACCCTGGCTTTTCTTCATTCCTCCCCAAGGAAAAGGAATACTGAAGTCAGATTGCATGACCATGATTAGGTCAGACTTAGTAGTACATTGTATAATTATCTACAAACAAGTCCCATGGCTATGTATGACCCTTCCTTTTCTGTTCCTCCACTGTCTCTGTTGTAGGTATTGTTAGAAAGCCAAAGCCTACATTCAAGAAATCTGTCTGTCCCTCTCTCCCTCTCTCTCTCTCCACCTAATAATATTAGCATTAATTCAGATTCCTGTGCCTCGTGACTCCCCAGAGAACACTAACATTTGGATTGGAGATTAGGAACAGGAGTGTCATTAGAGAACTTCACTTATGTTTTAAGTGAGCCACACTTCAACCACATTTTTCCATCATGTTCTACCAGGGAATACTTTGTGCAGTTCCTTATATTTAGTCATCATAGTTGTAGCTGGTATTAGAAGGAAAAGAGATTCTATCCTGAAGTAGGAGATCCCTTTGTGGAATGTAGATTGAAGAGACAGCTGCACTGCTGCTGAAGCTAGATTAGAAGGCAGAGTTCCACATGGAGAAAGAAAAGTTCTCCTTATGACCAACCAGGAAAGGACTCTTTAGACAGAATTTTGGTGCACATGTTTTTAGTCATTGACTAAAAGGGAAGTATCTTGCTCTCCTCCTTCCCTCTCCATTGTCTCTCACTTGGAATTGAGCAATGGACTAGTTCCCCAATAGAGGCTACATCCTGCTATGACAAGAAAATTTGGATGGTAGAAGAAAAATTTTGTTTCTGTTTAGGTAACCAAAGTGTTATTGTTGTTGTTTCATGTCCAGCTGTTTTGCAACTCCATAGACTATAGCCCACCAGGCTCTTCGGTCCATGGAATTCTCCAGGCAAGAATATTGAAGTGGGTTGCCATTTGCTACTGCAGGGTAGCTTCCTGACCCAGTGATCAAACCTGCATCTCCTGCATTGGCAGGTGGATTCTTTACCACTGAGCCACCAGGAAAGCCCCAAAGCCCTAGTTAACCAAAGGGTGGAGAATTTGAATACTAAGGGAAAACAATATTTCCATTGGTCCATATTTGATAAGTGCCAATAGTCACAGCAAAGAACCAATAAATATTTGAGAGGCTTTTAGAAAATAAATATGGAAGCTGACTTGATCTTTTGACAGGAAGTTTCTCAATTGAATTTTTTTAATTGGTGGAACATAACTTTACAATTTTGTGCTGGTTTCTGCTATTGTTGTTGCTGTTGTTCAGTCACGCAATCATGTCTGACATTTTGTAATCCCATGAACTACAGTACACCAGGCCTCGCTGTCCCTCACCTTCTCCTGTCTCTTGTCCATTGAATCGGTGATGCCATCCAGCCATCTCATCCTCTGTCTGGTTTCTGCCATACAATGATGTAAATCAGTCATAATATATACCCCTTGCCAGTTGAGCCTCCTTCCCCTATCCTCATCGCACCCTTCTATGTCATCACAGAACACCAGACAGTTTTCTGTGTTATTTAGCAACTTCCTACTATCTTTGGGCTTCCCTTGTGGGTCAGCTGGTAAAGAATCCGCCTGCAATGCAGGAGACCTAGGTTCAATCCCTGGGTTCAGAAGATCCCCTGGAGAAGGGGAAGGTTACCCACTCCAGTATTCTGGCCTGAAGAATTCCATGGGCTGTATGTCAATGGGATTGCAAAGAGTCAGACACGACTGAGTAATTTTCACTTTCATTATCTTATTACATGATAGTGTGTGTGTGTGTGTGTGTTTGTATGTTACTTTCTCAGCTCATCCCACCTTCACCTCCCCTCGCTGTGTCCACTGGTCTGTTCTCTCCTAGATTCATCAGTATCATTTTTCTGGTTTCCATATATATGCATTAATATATGATACTTATTTTTCTTTTTATGACTTATTTCACTTTGTATAATAGGCTCTAGGTTCATCCACCTCACTACAACTGATTCAAATTCATTCATTTTACAGATAATATTCCATTGTATAAATGTACCACAACTTCTTTATCCATCCATCTGTTGATGGACATCTAGGTTACTTCCATGTCTTGGCTATCATAAATAGTGCTGCAATGAACATTGTGTTACACACATCTTTTAGAACAACCATTTTCTCAGGGTATATGCCCATTAGTGGGATAGCTGGGTCATATGGAAGATTTATTCCAAGTTTTTAAAGGAATTTCCATACTGTTTTCCATAATGGCTGTGTCAGTTTACCTTCCTACCAACAGTGTAGGAGGGTTCCATTTTCTCCACATCCTCTCCAGCATTTATTATTTGTAGGTGTTTTATGATTACCATTCTGACTGGTTTGAGGTGATACCTCATTGTAGTTTTTATTTGCTTTTCTCTAATAATGAGAAATGTTGAGCATCTTGTAATGTGTTTATTGGCCATCTGTATGTCTTCTTTGGATAACTGTCTGTTTAGATCTTCTACTCATTTTTTTATTGTGTTGTTCATTTTTCTGATATTAAGGTATATGAACTGATTATATATTTTGGAGAACATGGCATCTGGTCCCATCACTTCATGGGAAAGAAATGGGGAAACAATGGAAACAGTGTCAGACTTTATTTTGGGGGGCTCCAAAATCACTGCAGATGGTGACTGCAGCCATGAAATTAGAAGACGCTTACTCCTTGGAAGAAAAGTTATGATCAACCTAGATAGCATATTCAAAAGCAGAGACATTACTTTGCCGACTAAGGTCCGTCTCGTCAAGGCTATGGTTTTTCCTGTGGTCATGTATGGATGTGAGAGTTGGACTGTGAAAAAGGCTGAGTGCTGAAGAACTGATGCTTTTGAACTGTGGTGTTGGAGAAGACTCTTGAGAGTCCCTTGGACTGCAAGGAG
>SJYV01048703.1:14646-35038 GCA_006410875.1 Neotragus pygmaeus | reverse complement strand
GTCATGTATGGATGTGAGAGTTGGACTGTGAAGAAGGCTGAACATCGAAGAATTGATGCTTTTGAACTGTGGTGTTGGAGAAGACTCTTGAGAGTCCCTTGGACTGCAAGGAGATCCAACCAGTCTACTCTGAAGGAGATCAGCCCTGGGATTACTTTGGAAGGAATGATGCTAAAGCTGAAATTCCAGTACTTTGGCTACCTCATGCGAAGAGTTGACTCATTGGAAAAGACTCTGATGCTGGGAGGGATTGGGGGCAGGAGGAGAAGGGTATGACTGAGGATGAGATGGCTGGATTGCATCAAGGACTCGACGGACATGAGTCTGAGTGAACTCCAAGAGATGGTGATGAACAGGGAGGCCTGGGGTGTTGCAACTCATGGGGTTGCAAAGAGTCGGATAAGGCTGAGTGACTGAACTGAATCATTTTTGAGTTATGTCATTTGCAAATATTTTATCGTTTTGAGGGATGTCTTTTCATATCATTTATAGGTTCATTTGCTGTGCAAAGCTTTTGTGTTTAATTATATCCCACTTGTTTATTTTTGTTTTTATTTTCATTAATCTAGGAGGTGGATCAGAAAGAATCTTGCTGTGATTTATGTCAGAGTGTACTGCCTATGTTTTCCTCTAAGAACTTTATAGTATCTGGCCTTACATTTAAGTCTTTAATCCATTTTTAGTTTATTTTTGTGTTTGGTGTTAGGAAGTGTTCTTATTTAATTATTTTACATGTAGCTGTCCAGTTTTACCAGCACTACTTACTGAAGAGGCTGTCTTTACTTCACTGTATATTCTTGCCTCTTTTGTCAAAGATAATTTGCCCATAGGTGTGTGGGTTTATCTCTGAATTTTCTACTTTGCTCCACTGATCTATATTTCTGCTGTTGTGTCAGCACCATACTGTCTTGATGACTGTAGTTTTGTGGTATAATCTGAAGTCAGGACGATTGATTCCTCCAACTCTATTTTTCTTTCTCAAGATTGCTTTGGTTATTCAGGGTATTTTGTGTTTCCATAAAGATTGTCAAATTTTTTGTTCTAGTGAAAAGAGCCACCGATAATCTTATAGGTATTGTTTTGAATCTATAGATTGCTTCAAGTAGTATAGCCATTTTCACAATATTGATTCTTCCAATCCAAGAACAGGGTATATCTCTCCATCTGTTTGTGTCATCTTTGATTTCTTTCATCAGTGCATATAGTTTTCTGCATACAGGTTTTTTGTCTCTTTAGATAGGTTTATTCCTAGGTATTTTATTCTTTTTGTTGCAATAGTGAATGGGATTGGTTTCTTAATTTCTATTTCTGATTTTTTACTGTTACTGTACAGGAACGCAAGGGATTTCTGTGTATTACTTTTTTAAATTTTACTTTAAAATACTGTATTGGTTTTGCCACACATCAACATGAATCTGCCATGACTGTACATTAGTTCCCAATCCTGAACCCCCCTCTCACATCCCTCCTCATACCACCTCTCTGGGTCATCCTAGTGCACCAGTCCCAAGCATCCTGTATCCTGCATTGAACCTAGACTGTGTATTATTTTTATATTCCATGAGTTTACTAGATTTATTGATTAGCTTTAGAAGTTTTTCAGTAGTGTTTTTAGGGTTTTCTATGTATAGTATCATATCATCTTCAAACAGTGAGGGTTTTATTTCTTTTCTAATTTGGATTCCTTTTATTTCATTTTCTTCTCTGTTGCTGTGACTAGAACTTCCAAAATTATATTGAATAATAATGGTGAGATTGGGCACCCTTGTCATGTTCCTGATCTTNAAACCTCCAGATCCAAGAAACTAAGCAAATATCATTAGGAAAGACCCGAAGAAATTCATACCAAGACACATTCAACAAGTCAACTTTCTGAAAACAAAAGCAGAGAAAAGATGTAGGAAGCAGCCAAAGAAATAATATTTTACCTATACCTTGTCAACTAAAAAAAAATGCACAACATGAGCATTACGAGTTAAGTTTTATTTGGGGAAATATGATGACTTCACCCTGGGAGACAGCACCTCAGAAAATATCTCCGAGAAACTGCTCCAAAGAGGTAGGGGGAAAAGTGGGAGTACATGCAATCAAGCACATATTTTTTGTAGAAAGTTTTTGCTGGTCTCATGAAGCTTTTGCTAGTCACAAGAAACAGTTGTTCACCATGAAGGAGTTTTGGGCTTTTTTAAATATGAGGAGATACAAGAACTAGGCTCATAAAATCAGCTCCTTAGAGTATCTAACTATCTGAAGACTTGTCCTGTCAGTTTCCTAAAACACAAAATGCCTCATTTCTGCTCTCTACCCTGAACTCCTTCAGAGGGTGTTGGAGGTTAGCAGCTGCAGCAACACATGATTTAATCCTTGTAGAGGTAGATGACAAGCACCCACAGCAAGGGCCAATTTGTGGTTGACAGGGCCCCTTCATGGTTATAAATTCAGCCATACTTTGGGAAGCATTTCATGACTATTTTGTCCCACATTTCTAGGAAGGCTCATTCTCAGGTCTCAAGAAGATTTTTCAGGCAGGCCACTCAATGTGCTGTTATTGGACTAGGTCTTATCAACAGTAATCAAAGGTCTCTGGACTAACTTGTCTTAGTTAAGCTGCTACAGTCCAGGAAAATTTCCCCTTTTTGTATCTTCCCATATAGAGTTACATTATTATAATTATTGATCACATACAGAATATTTGATCAACTGCTTCAATTTACCTAGTCATCATCATTTTCACTGGAGGTTCAGTCACACATTTGGTCAAACAAGAAGCAATAATCTTGTAGAACAGGCAAAGTACAAATAACATAACTAGAAATAGTATTAAAGTCATAAGTAAGAAGCCAGTAACTTCCATTATGTGCGGCCCCCTCTATCCTCAGATCTTCTGACTTATTCTTATCCTGTACCAATCTTTATCTTTCAGGGAAATTATATATTTTCACTGTCCATATGGCTCCCAATCCAATTTCCTAGTGTCACTAGGCTGTGTATCCTTAGCATAATTTAATTGTTCTCAAGATAAAGCAGGGTTGGGGGGGATTGTTTAAATCTTAAATGACCACAATCTCGTGTTAACCACATAAATCCATCCCACAACTGTGAGAAGTTTTATTCCTTGGCTGAATTTTTGCTTGTTGCTCTGATTGAGCTTGAGCAATGACCAGGGTCAGAGCAGGCATTATTAATTGGCCAACAGAGAAGATCCCACCTAGTAATATCAAGAGTAGCCTGAATAGGATAGAAATAAAGTTTTTTAAGGGTCATCCAATTAGAGCCTTAGAGTGGAGAGATTCACCAAGGTAATTTGGAAGTACTAGACACAGGTAATTGGCCACAACCCAACAATTGGATTGACCTTTAACATTAGCATAGGATTGTGTCCATGGTAGAAAAACATTTGATTTATATGCAGAGGTCTAAGAAATCAAGAAAACATTATAAATGATCATATGAATCAGGTCTAGCATCTTGGGTAAGCTGTCTACTTTTGATGTCTTTTTCTCATCCTAGTGAGTGTCCTGTGTTTGAACATTGTTTTAAGCTGAATTTGAGATCAGCAGTCCTTTCTATAGAACAGTCTGGTGTAGGGGCCTTTAGAAGTGGGAATTAATCCAAGAGTCAATTTCCCTTCAGTTTTCATTGTGCATTAGCTAGTTAAGAGTACCTGATAAAAAGTCCTTTCATCCAAGTTGGAGATAGTCCTTTAAATTGTATCTTTTCCAGTATGCAGGTTGTGGGGCAGCTGATCTTCATCCAAAGATTACTGCTCTCCATCCTGAAGTCCTTCAGGGGGTGTTGTAGGTCAGTTTCTACAGCAGCACATGATTTAATCCTTGTAGAGGTAGTAGCAAGCACCCATGGAAAGTGCCAACTTGTGGTTGACAGCCTTCAAGGGAAAAAAAAAGAAAGTCAGCAGATTCTTCATCAGAAAGTGATGAGGCCCTAGCAGGAAGTAGCACATTTTTCAAGTGCTGAAGGAAAAAGAATCATCAACCAAGAATCCTATGTTCAGTGCTAATAACCTTCAGGAATAAAGGGATAATCAAGATACTCTTAGATGAAAGGAAACAGGGAATTTATCAGTAGGATGTCTATCTTATAAGCATGACTAAAGTAAATCTTAAAACAGAAAAGAAATAGTAAAAGGAGAAAACTTGGAAGAAAGAACANCAACCAAGAATCCTATGTTCAGTGCTAATAACCTTCAGGAATAAAGGGATAATCAAGATACTCTTAGATGAAAGGAAACAGGGAATTTATCAGTAGGATGTCTATCTTATAAGCATGACTAAAGTAAATCTTAAAACAGAAAAGAAATAGTAAAAGGAGAAAACTTGGAAGAAAGAACATAGTAGACTAAAACCTGGGTAAATACAACAGAAGTTCTTTTCCTCTTGAGTTGTATAAATCTTGTTTGATGATTGGATCATAATTTATTACACTGTCTCATGTTGTTCTGAATGTGTGTAGAGGAAATATTTAAGACATTTATATTATGAACAGGGAGTGTAAAGGAATGTAAAAGGGAGGTAAAATTCCATCTTATTGATCCATTCATCTGTTGATGTACACTAAGGTTTCTTCCATATCTTAGCTGTTGTAAATTATGATGCTATAAACATAGGGGTGCATGTATCTTTTTGAATTAGTGTTTTCATTTTCTTTGGATAATATACACAGGAGTGGAATTCCTCAATCATATGTTCTATCTTTAGCTTTTTGAGGATATAAATTCTGTATATTGTCTATTATACGTGGATTCTAACAAATAAAACAAACCAATGAACATAGCAAAATATAGAAACAGACTCGCAAATATAGAGAACAAACTAGTGGTTACCAGTAGGAGAGGAAAGTGGGGGAAGGGAAAGATAAGGGGTAGGGGAATAAGAGACATAGAATACTATGTATAAAATAAATATTATACATAGATTGTAAAACACAGGGAATTATAGCCAATATTTTATAATAGCTTCAAAAGGTACATAGTATATAAAATATTGAATCACTGTGTTGTACACCTGAACCTAATATAGTATTGCAAATCAACTATACTTTAACTAAAAAAAAAATAGATACATTAAATGGAATTCAAAAAAAAAAATGTTCAAGTCACCCACAGAAATGCAGAACAAAGAAAATAGAAAAAATAAAAACAGAGAGAAACAGGTAACAAAAGATAAAATGGCAGACTTAACCTTAACATATCAATAATTATGTTGAATATAAATAGTCTAAATACAGCAATTAAATGACATGACTGAACTATTTGAGAAAGGGTCAATTCACAAAGAAGACATAATTCTAGATATGTATGTACCAAACATGTTTTAAATTAACCTGCTTTTGACAATTTTACAGTAATATGCAAAGGTTATATCACTTGGTTTAAGAATTTAAAATGGGGAAAGTACTACAAATACATACTTGATGTTCACATATGGACAGGTAAAACATGTATTATAAGTGGATAGAAGGAAGGGATAGAAGGAACTGGAGAAAAGAACCAACAATGGTTGAACACCTACTAGTTTTAAAGCTCTTGGCTCATTTAATACTCAAATTTGCTAATGGGAATCTGTGGTATAAATTATTATCCCCACTTTGCAGCAAGGATACTAAGGCTCAGGGAGGTTAGGTAACCTATCTATGGTCACACAGCTAGGAAAGGAAGAGAGAATATATCCTCCTATTCACTTGGCATATGCATTTCAATAAATGCTGATAATCTGATTAACAATTATCCATAATTCTTTAGCTGCTCTAATCCTAAATCTCCTAAATGTATAAATAAAGCAGTCTTTGTTGCTGTTGTTGTTGTTAAAAAAATACTTTTGCTTCTTTGCTGAAGTAGTAGTGATAAGGATGAAAAGTAAAAGTGTTAGTTGCTCAGTTATGTCCAACTCTGTGACCCCATGGACTGTAGCCCACCAGGCTCCTTTGTCCATGGAATTCTCCAGACAAGGATATTGGAGTGGGTTTCCATTTCCTTCTACAGGGGATTTCCCAACCCAGGGATGGAACCCAGGTCTCCTGTATTGCAGGCAGATTCTTTACCCTCTGAACCACCACAGAAGCCCAGTGATGAAGATAATACCACCCCATAATCTGATTAAGTCAAGCTGAGATCCATACACACCTCCGGGCACAGTCACATAAATATACACACTTGTAGTCACATACATATTTGTAGTCACACACACAAACACATTCTCACACACTGATGGCAGAATTTGAAGTGGGAAATATCACCACAGACCATTCCCCACTAATGTTTCTGACACCATGCTCACAGCCCTATCTTTCCTTTTAATCCAAACCACACTTCAACATTATGTTCCAGATCTGAGCTCTCAAATCCCACACTGGTCTATTTTGCCCATCAACTCCTTGGGCTTCCAAGTGGTGATGAAGGAGCACGTGGATATGTGGAAAGGGGAAGGGAAGAATAGTGCAAAAGAGGGGAGATGGGAAACAGGGAAGGAAAGGAGAAGCCACAAGGCAAAGAATGTGAATGCAGCCACCACTAGAGCAATCAGGGCCCTTCACCAGCTCCCCAAATGCATACTAATATCTCCTTAACATGCACATGCCACCCATACACAAACATTGCAGACATCCATGCCCCAAATGCACACATATCCATACACAATAAACTGTCTTCACTTAAGGGAAAAACTAATTTTGGAAGTAAATATTGTAGTGTTAAGTAGATCCTCTTAAATCTAAGTTCCTGTCCTGGGTCTTCTTTTTTCTCTCTCTACACATTTTCATGAGTTACCTCTGGTACTCCTATGGCTTCAAATATTATCTCCAAGTCTCCAATTTCTACTCTCTATCTTCCTTCCAAGTTTTGGCCTGATATATCACAGAGAACTGGGCTTGTCCACCTGACTTTTCCACAGACACAGCTGAAGTTGACCAACTCTCTAGACTTTGTCTATTTCTGCCCCAATCCAGCTCCTCCCACTAAACCCCTTGTTTAATGCCATCACTCTCTTGCACAGTTACCTGAGACTAAAACCTGAATGTTGATGCTGGTTACCCTTTCTTTTTTATAACTCACTTTTGATTAGTTAGCAAGTCCCACTATTTCTACCTTCAACATCTGGCTCAGATTCTTACCCTACTCTCCATCTCCACACTCACTGTCCTGTTTTAGGCGTTCATCATGACCAGCTTGGATAATTACAGTGTTATATCCATTTCCACCTATAGAATTGTCTCTATTGCTTCTATCTTCATTCTGCCCCCAATTGTTAATTGCATCCAACTGCTGTGAGAACTATCTTCCTAAAGCACTGGAGTTGCTATGTTATTCCTCAAACACATTCACTGATTCCCCATTGTCTGTAGCAGTATTTTTCAAAACACAGAATATGAACCATTTGTCATGAAATGAATTAGTTGCTAGAAGCACTTGTGAAAAAAAAATGAGATAGAAAATATCAGTATATGTTGCATAAGAAATAGTAGATATTTTCTGTGGAAATTTTGTTTCAGTTTTTGATTGGTGTTTGTGTTTATTGGGTTACAATATAAGATTCATTTCTCAGTGTAAATCATTTCTTACTGCATGTCCATAGACATTTGTCTGTAATTGTTGCTGTAGTATTCATGCCTCTTTCCCCAACAAGTCTGGCCCATACCCACCTTTCCAGTCTTATCTACTACCACTCATTTTCATTCACCTTATTCTTTATTCACACAGAAGTTCCTCGCTGTTTCATACATTTCCATTATTCCAGGCCTTTGCTAATGTGGATCCCTCATTCTTAATGCCCTTCCCTTATTCTAAGCCTGTAAATCCTACTTATTCTTCAAGGAAGACCCAAAACAAACACCACCTTCTTGTTCAAATCCTTCTCAATTTCCCTAATACAAATGAATCACTACCCCCTTTGGGTTTCTGTGGAGAGATTTATTATAGCACTCAAGTTATTCTACCTTGTGGTAAAATTTTGAATTGATATGTATTCCCCTGCCTGCCTCCCTTTCTCCTGTCTTCCCTTCCTTCCTTCCTTCCCTCCCTCATTACTATGGCAGCTTCAGCAGGCTTCACTGTCACCTGGCTTGAAAACTAACTCACTTTCAGCCCCAATGCTCACTTAACAATATGTCACAAAACAGTTGGGAACTCTGGGACTAAGGGATAAGCAAGTTAAGCCAATTTTCACTACAGGAGAGAGAATGTACGGGAATTGACATTTGCTGTTGAGCTATAAGAAAGTCTGCAAGATGAATTGTTTTAAGGATACTGTTTTTCCAACAGTAGCTGCTTTCTCAGATAAGCAAATAGATATTAAATGGAAAAACACTCAATATGTAGGCAGTGTTTTCATCAGACTAGAATAGGCTTCCTGCTGGCTCCTTTTTTTGTGTTGTTGTTGTTCATTCAGTGATATTTACAAAGCATCTGTTCTGGGTTGAGATAGTCTCTGAAGACCACTAAGATGAATTAGATGTGTTCTAAAGAATCATAGAATTAAGGTGAATAGTTCTGATCTCTCCCCTGAATTCTATAGTCATGTATCCAGCTTCCCACTTAAGCAATTCCACAGGATATATCACTGGCATCTCAAATAGGCCCCAACAGAACGCTCAACTTTATCCCCATCCTCACCCCCAAACAGTCTCCTTTCCTAATCTCCTCCATCAGTAGTAAGTAACCCCCCATTGCTAAATCTGGAATTATTCTTCCCTCTCTGACTCTGTGTATCTAAAACACTAAAACAGTGGTTATCAAACCTGGAGGGTGGACTTTATCCCCATCCTCACCCCCAAACAGTCTCCTTTCCTAATCTCCTCCATCAGTAGTAAGTAACCCCCCATTGCTAAATCTGGAATTATTCTTCCCTCTCTGACTCTGTGTATCTAAAACACTAAAACAGTGGTTATCAAACCTGGAGGGTGGACTTTATCCCCATCCTCACCCCCAAACAGTCTCCTTTCCTAGTCTCCTCCATCAGTAGTAAGTAACCCCCCATTGCTAAATCTGGAATTATTCTTCCCTCTCTGACTCTGTGTATCTAAAACACTAAAACAGTGGTTATCAAACCTGGAGGGTGGACTTTATCCCCATCCTCACCCCCAAACAGTCTCCTTTCCTAGTCTCCTCCATCAGTAGTAAGTAACCCCCCATTGCTAAATCTGGAATTATTCTTCCCTCTCTGACTCTGTGTATCTAAAACACTAAAACAGTGGTTATCAAACCTGGAGGGTGGACTTTATCCCCATCCTCACCCCCAAACAGTCTCCTTTCCTAGTCTCCTCCATCAGTAGTAAGTAACCCCCCATTGCTAAATCTGGAATTATTCTTCCCTCTCTGACTCTGTGTATCTAAAACACTAAAACAGTGGTTATCAAACCTGGAGGGTGGACTTTATCCCCATCCTCACCCCCAAACAGTCTCCTTTCCTAGTCTCCTCCATCAGTAGTAAGTAACCCCCCATTGCTAAATCTGGAATTATTCTTCCCTCTCTGACTCTGTGTATCTAAAACACTAAAACAGTGGTTATCAAACCTGGAGGGTGGACTTTATCCCCATCCTCACCCCCAAACAGTCTCCTTTCCTAGTCTCCTCCATCAGTAGTAAGTAACCCCCCATTGCTAAATCTGGAATTATTCTTCCCTCTCTGACTCTGTGTATCTAAAACACTAAAACAGTGGTTATCAAACCTGGAGGGTGGACTTTATCCCCATCCTCACCCCCAAACAGTCTCCTTTCCTAGTCTCCTCCATCAGTAGTAAGTAACCCCCCATTGCTAAATCTGGAATTATTCTTCCCTCTCTGACTCTGTGTATCTAAAACACTAAAACAGTGGTTATCAAACCTGGAGGGTGGTTGAAACCTAGGTTGCTGGATCACATCTCCAGAATCTTTGATTCAGTAGAAGCCCTGGGAATCTGCATTTCGAGCAAGTTCCCAAGCAATGCTGTTGCTGCATTTCAAGGGAACATACTTGGGAAAAACCACTGTGCTAATTAGACCTGATGGGTTATACCTATATAATTCTGGATATGTCCACTTCCCACCATTCCCTTATCTCATCAATAAATCAGCAGTTTTCCATCCATCTCCGCTAGCCAGGGTCTTCTCTTGGTCTCCCCATCCCCAAGTCTTACAGGTCTCAGCTTTCCTACTCTGCTTGTTGAGTGAGTCTTGGAGCTAAGTCATCTGTCAAGCTGGGTAACAGATGAACCTGGCATGTTTGTCCCAGGAGTGGATCATCCATTGCTCTAGAACATCTCCTGCTCTCTACCCTTCCTTCTCCACATTAATAAGCAAAGAACCATTGAAAGAAGTTAGCCAAACTGAACATTTGGCCTAGGACTCTGTCGGGAAAGGCTGTGGCCTAGGGAAGTCAGGAATCTTGGTTCAACATTTAAGTGAGACTGTAGCGCTAGTGATTGTGAGAAACCCTAAGGAATTTCTTGGGATTCTATGGACATGGCAGCTGCACGTTTTCCCCTTGGGAGGACTTCATTAGGAAATTTTCCACATAAAGTCTTTTATGACTTGGATGCTTTCCTCACTTGTAGGGCCAAACATTCAACAGATTCCATCTCATGGAGTCATCCAACAACTCTGTGCAAGGCTATACTGAGTCTTGCTTCTCATGAAGGTAGACCTTCCAAGAGGTTCCATAATGTGCCCTATTTCACCCTTAAAATTAGTGACTGACATCCAGAACAGGATTCACCCCAATGGCTTTCTTTTCATGGCTTGAAATATATCATGGGGAAAGTTCCTGGGTATGATGGAAAGGTCACTAGGCTAAGTACACTGAATTTTCCACTTCCTGGCTCTGTGATGTTGGGCAGGTCACTGAACTTTGTGTGTTCATGCATGCCTGTTCAGTCACTCAGTTGTGTCCAACTCTTTGCAACTTCAACTGTAGCCCTCCATACTCCTCTGTCCATGAAATTTTCCAGGCAAGATTACCAGAGTGGGTTGTCATTTCCTACTCCAGGGAATCTTCCTGACCCAGGGATCAAACCCATGTCTCCTGCATCACCTGCATTGGCAGGTGGATTCTTTACCACTGAGCAACCTGTGGAGCCACTGTACTTTCCTCAGCCTCAAATTCTTCATCTGTAAAAATGAAGCTAAACATACCTATTTCTGTGGTTGTGATGAGGATTAAATTAGATAGACTATTAAGTGCCTAGCACAGTTGCTAGAACACAATAGATCCCAATAAATAGATAGATAGATGATAGATAATAACTATTTTTAGTAAATAAAACCATTCTCAACACCACATTCCTTCCAGTTCCTGGAGCTTATAGATTCTTAATAAATGTTAACTGAATGAATTAAAACCCCTCACTCACAGTAATATCTTTCTTTCTCTGAGACTACTGAAATTACAGTAAGTACCTTGGATATACCACCTATTTGTATTCATTGCAGTCACTCTAAATGTGTAATTGTTTAGCCTGCTCATGGCCAAAGCAGTGTGATAGATGACATGAGGTTTACAGAGAAACATGGTATAGTATCAATTCGTAGAAGACTCTTGTTTTTGTTGTTCAGGCACCAAGTCATGCCTGACTCTTTGCAACCCAATGCACTATAGCACACCAGACTTCCCTGTCCCTCACCACCTCCCAGAGGTCGCCCAAGTTCATATCCATTGCATTGATGATGCCATCCAGCCATCTCATCCTCTGTTGCCCTCTTCTCCTTCTGCCTTCAATCTTTCCAAGCATCAGGGTCTTTTCCCATGAGTTGGCTGTTCACATCAGATGGCCAAAGTATTGGAGCTTCAGTGTCAGCATCAGTCCTTCCAATGAATATTCAGAGTTGATTTCCTTTGAAATTCATCCCCTTGTAGTCCAAGGGACTCTCAAGAGTCTTATCCAGAACCACAATTTGAAAGAATCAGTTCTTCAGCATTCTGCCCTTTTTTTAAATTATAAATTTATTTATTTTAATTGGAGGCTAATTACTTTACAATATTTTATTGGTTTTGCCATACATCAACATGAATCCACCACAGGTATACACGTGTTCCCCATCCTGAACCCTGCTCCCTCCTCCCTCCCCGTACCATCCCTCNACATTTTGTAGATGTGTATAAGAGACAGATTAAATACAGTAGCCAATTAACCAGGATATATATTAGTAAAGCTAATCCAACGTGGTTCCAGATTAACAGTGGCTAAAACAAGACAGAAATTCATTCATTTCTTTCTCATATTATCAGCCTTGGAACAAGCTGCCTGTATTTCGTGTGGTTATTCCATTTTGGGGACTCAAGCTCTTTTTATCCTATTGCATCACCATGTACAGGGTGTAGCCCTCATCTACGTGGTTGAAGATGGCTTGATGTTGTGTATACATATTAGGCAGTGGGAAGAGGGCAGAGGGGAAGTGAATGACATGCTCCTTCCCTTTAGGATCATAGCCTAGACGTTGCATATATTGCTTGTGTGTTTATTCCATTGGCCAGTAAACTGTCACATGGCCAGAAAAAGCTACAAAGGAGAGACAGAAATATAGCCCTTAGTCCAGGTGGCACATATCCAGATGACAATAAGAGGTTCTATTATTATGGAAGGAAGGGAGGATGAATTTCATGGGCCAAGGGGCATTTGTGTTCTGTGTTGCCCTAGGGTTTCAAATAGTTGGAACTGTCTATAGAGGAATGGATTATCTAGAAAAATAGTGAAGAGATCTGTGACTAAGTTGTTCAAGAATAGCCTGACTGAACATTGGAAGTGAATTATTATAGGAAGAACTTAAGCAGTGGTTGGGAAAGGGACAACAAATGCCTTCGAAGGTCCTTCCCAGCCTGGGGCTTCACATGTGCTCAGGTTCTATCCACACTGGTCTGTGAATCCTACTTGCTGTATGTGAATCACTTGGCTGCTGTCTGTGCCAAGTGTTTGACTTCACTGCAATTGCCCAAATATATACAGAGAGGCATTACTGACTCGATGGCCATGAGTTTTCAGCAAGCACCGGAAGTTGGTGGTGGACAGGGGAGCCTGGCATGCTGCAGTTCATGGAGTAGCAAAGAGTCAGACACGACTGAGTGACGGAACTGAACTGAACTGATACAGAGAACTTCAGATAAATTTCCATTTGACCCCCAGAGATCAGAGATGGGGCATGAAGGTAGGCAGAGCACAATACTTTGGTTAATCAGCTCTTAATCGTATCTCGATGGTGGTGGGATAGAGCTGCTAGCTGAGTCAGGCAGAGATTAAGAGAGGAAGGAGACTGGCTCAGGATATATTCTGTTACAGGTCTCCAACCAAGCTTCCACACTGCTGCTCCTTTTTGAGTGCAAGCACAGGTACAGGTGCCCTTATGCACTACTACAAGGAGTGTGATCTGGTGTAGACATCATGCACAGCAAATTGGCACTGCTTAGATAAAATAAGAATATACCTTAACTGTGCACCAGATTTCCCATTCCTTGGATAGAGACCCCCCCAAATTTATGCAGAGAAGTACAAGAATATTGATCAAAGTATTGCTTGTACAGGAGGCAAATGGAAGCAAAGCAAGAGTCTATCCTTGGAAGAGTAGACAGGTAAAACGTGGTAGATGGCCACATTAGAAGCAAAGAATCCTGGATCTTAATATCAGAGTGCCATGTGAAACCTATATGGTATCATTAGTCTATACTCTGTGTTGGTGAGAGAGTCAGCTTAGTCTGCCACAAAGAAACAAAGGATATTCTAAGTGTCTTAAATAACAGACCTTTATTCTGTCTCAATTCTGGAGGCTAGAAATTCATGATATAGATACCAGAAATTTTGATTCGTGATAAGGGCTCTCTTCCTTTCCTTGTAAATGGCTGCTTCTTCCCTGAAAGAGCTCATGTGTCCCTATCTCCACTTATAAGGATGTCAGTACTACCAGATTAGGGCCCTACTCTGATGACCTCATTTAACTTTATACTTCCCTAAAAGTTCTGTCTCCAAATATTTTGGAGGTTAACCTTATACCTCCCTAAAATTTCTCTCAAAGTACCTGGAAGTACTTTGGGGTTTAGAGCTTGAACATAACAGAGAGCTCAATACATTCCATAACATTTTTCCCTATGACTTTTACCAAGTGCATGTCCTTCTCACATGCAAAATCCATTCATCCCTTCCCAACAGCCCCAAATGTCTTAATACATTCAAGCACATATACCCAGTCAAAAGACTCATCTGTATATCATCTAATTTAGGGTTCAATTAGACTTGAGGTCTAATTCATCCAAAGGGCAAAATTCCTCTCCAGCTGTGAAATCAGACAAATGATCTGCTTCCCAAATATAATGGTAGGACAGGCATAGGAAAAACATTCCCTTTTGAAAAGGGAGAAGTCAGAAAGAAGAGAGGAATGATAGATCTCAAGAAAGTGCAAAACCTAACAAGGCAAATTTCTTTAGATTTTTCAGGCTGAAGAATAATCTTTGGCTGGATGCCTTAGGCAGTATCACCCCCACTCTCACAGCATTTTGCTGTCACTTTTCTCCTGAGGCACTAGTCAGAGACAGCCTGGCTCACTGAAACTGAGGAGGCAACAGCCTTCCCTCCAGGGTCTGTTAGGTCTAGATCCAATGGGGGAAATTGCAGCCCCTCTAATGGTGATGACCTCTAAATCACCTTTGATACCATTCTTTACTTGAAGGATGAAGCATGTTCACAGCTAAATAACTCTATTGTCCTGTCTTATAGATTCCAAACCCTTCCCTTTACTTCATCCTCTCTCTGCTCCCCTGGTTCACGCTGACAGTGTCTGTGTTTGCATAATCTCATCTCTATTCCTGACTTCTGCTGAAATACCTGATTAAAATCATGAGTAATCTCCTCAGGGAGTGGTTTTCTAGGCACATCCTTGGTGTTCACTCCAGAGCATGCTTTATATTTTTGGCAATGTGGATAGAATGAGAATTTTTCAAATATTCAAGCTCTGCTTCCTCTTGTTTANCAGCTTCTGCTGAGATACCTGATTAAAATCATGAGTAATCTCCTCAGGGAGTGGTTTTCTAGGCACATCCTTGGTGTTCACTCCAGAGCATGCTTTATATTTTTGGCAATGTGGATAGAATGAGAATTTTTCAAATATTCAAGCTCTGCTTCCTCTTGTTTAATGATTCTTTTGATTTATCTCTCTCTTCTTGCATTTCACTATAAGCAGCAGCTCTTCACATGCACACTTTGCCTAAAAATCTCAACTAAATATCTAATTTCATTGAGCACAGTTACTACCTTCACAAAACATTAGAGCAAATTTCAGCTGAATCCTTTACCACTTTATAATAAGGATTAATTTTTCTCCAGTTTGTAACAGTCACTTAAAGCCAATATAGGCTTTTTCTAGCATGTACCTCAAAGCTCTCTCAGCTTCTACTCATCACCTAGTTCCAAACCCATTTTTAGATTTTTATTAAAGTAGTACCCCACTTCATAGTACTGAAATCTATGTTAATCTGCTTGGTCTTCCAAGATATAATGTCACAGATGGGGTGTTTTAAACAACAGACATTTGTTTTCTCATAGTTCTGGAGGCTAGAAGTCCATGGACAAAGTGCTAGCAAATTTGCTTTCTTGTGAGGGCTCTCTTCCTGGCTTATAGTCAGCTGCATTTTTGCTGTGTCTTCACATGGTCTCTTTTCTGTGCATTTAGAGAGAGAGAGAAAGCAACCTCTGATATATCTTCCTCTTCTTGGGCATCACTCCAATAGTATTAGGGTCCTACATTTATGACTACATTTAACCTTAATTATCTCTCTAAAGTTCTCCCTCTAAACTTGACCCACGTTTGGGATTAAGGCTGCAACGTACAGATTTTGGAAGAACAAGATTTAGTCCATAACACTCATAATATCTAGAGATCTCTACAGGTAAGTAGGCCGATAGATTTTATCTTTCCCTCTCCTTTTTTCCCCTCTGTTGTTCACTGCTTAGTCACTAAGTCATATCTGACTCTGCAACCCCATAGACCGCAGCACACCAGGCTTCTCTGTCCCTCACTATCTCCCGGAGTTTGCTCAAACTCATGTCCACTGAGTCAGTGATGTTATCCGAACATCTCATCCTCTGTCGTCTGCCTCTCTTCCTGCCCTCAACCTTCCCCAGCAACAGAGCATTTTCCAATGAGTTGCCTCTCTGGATCAGGTGGCCAAAATATTGGAGCATCAGCTTCAGCATCAGACCTTCAAATGATTATTCAGGGTTGGTTTCCTTTAGGATTAACTGGTTAGATCTCCTTTCAGACCAAGGGGCTCTCAAGAATCTTATCCAGCACCACAATTCAAAAGCATCAGTTTATCAGACTTCTTTTTTGTCCAGCTCTCATATCCATACATGAATACTGGAAAACCAAAGCTTTGACTATTCAAATGTTAGTCAACAAACAGTTGTCTCTGCTTTTTAATATGCCACCTAGGTTCATCATAGCTTTTCTTCCCAAGGAGCAAGCATTTTTTAAATTTGTGGCTGCAGTCACCATCTGCAGTGATTTTGGCACCCAAGAAAATAAAGTCTGTCACTGTTTCCACATTTTCCCAAACTATTTGCCATGAAGGGATGGGACCAGATGCCATGATCTTTGTTTTTGAATGTTGAAATCTAAGCCAGCTTTTTCACTCTCCTCTTTCACCTTCATCAAGAGGCTCTTTAGTTATTCATTGCTTTTTGCCATTAGAGTGGTATTGTCTGCATATCTGAGGTTGTTGATATTTCTCTGGGCAATCTGATCCAGCACAGCATTTTAGATGATGTACTCTCCATATAAGTTAAATAAGCAGGGTGATGATCCACATCAAGAAATAGTCCTTTCCTAATTTTGAACCAGTCCTGTTGATGTCCAGTTATAACTTGCTTTTTGTCCTGCATACAAATTTTTCAGTAGACAGGTGAGGTGGTCTGGTATTCCCATCTCTTTAAGAATATTCCACATTTTGTTGTGTTCCACACAGTCAAGGATGTGGTCTGGGCTTCAGCAGTGCATGAACTGTGAACTTTTAGATGATCAACCTGGATTTAGAAAAGGCAGAGGAACCAGAGATCAAAATTACAAAATACATTGACTCTTAGGAAAAGCAACATAGTTCCAGAAAAACATCTACTTCTGCTTTATTGATTATGTCAAAGACTTTGTCTGTGTAGATCTCGACGGACTGCGGAACATTAAAAAAGGATGGGAATAACAGACCACCTTACCTGCCTCCTAAGAAATCTGTATGCAGGTCAAGAAGCAACAGTTAAAACTGGACATGGAACAACAGACTGGCTCCAAATTGGGAAAGGAATACATCAAGGCTGCCTATTGTCACCCTGCTTATATACAGAGTACATCATATGAAATTCCGGGCCGGATAAAGCACAAGTTGGAATCAAGATAGCCGGGAGAAACCTCAATAACCTCAGATACGCAGATGACACCACCCTTTTGGCAGAAAATGAAGAACTAAAGAGCTTCTTAATGAAAGTGAAAGAGGAGAGTAAAAAAGCTAGCTTAAAACTCAACATTCAAAAAACTGAGATCATGGCATCCGGTCACATCACCTCATGGCAAATAGATGGGGAAACAGTGGAAACAGTGACAGACTTTATTTTGGGGGGCTCCAAAATTACTGCAGATGGTGACTGCAGCCATGAAATTAAGACACTTGCTCCTTGGAAGAAAAGCTATGACAGACCTTGNTTGGTGGGCTGCCATCTATGGGGTTGCACAGAGTCGGACACGACTGAAGTGACTTAGCAGCAGCAGCATTATCAAGCACTTACAGAGATCCAAGTATGGTTCCAAATGATTTACATAAATGATCTCACTGAATTTGCACTAACTTTATCTATGAAAGAGGAGCTATTATCCTTCCCATGCTACAGATGAGGAGCCTGAGGTGTAGAGAGTGTGAATAACTTGTCCAGGGGCCCACAGGCAGCAACCGAGTCCTTGGAGCCTGCACTCTAAAACGCTAAGCCATAAATGGCAGCTCCCTCAGCCCGCCCCTTCTCCTTAAGGGTGAAAACAGAGGGGAGAGCCAATCCTGTGGAGATCAAACAGAACAGAGACCTCTGAAAGGAAGGAAGCCAAGGGAATGTATGTAAGCAGGCACCTCAGAGAGTATGGGGCCTCGGTTTGCCCCTAAGCTTCCTGACAGCTGTAGCAGGAAACGGGGTGGGGAGCAGAATTCCCTAGCTTCCATATTCTGAGGGGTGGAGGGGGGGAGGCGAGGAGGAGGCACAGAGGCATATCTAAATGGACATTTGTCTGGACTGAAATTCCAGAAGAGTTGATCTTGTGGCCAGCTCAGCAAACATCCGGGACCAGAAATTCGTCTGTGATTTCACAAGGCGCTAAAAGGCTTATTCACACACGTGATTCTGTGAGAGTCAAAAGGCAGAGGGGGGAAAAAACACATGAAATTCTATCTAGAAGAGAACCTTGCTAGACTGTAAGTTCCCACAGCAGTAAGGGGTGTTGGGGGAGACCGAGTCCCTGTCTGTGTATCTGTCTCTCTCTGCAACGCACACCAGAGGGTCTCTCCGGGAGGAGGTCCAGGCTCATGAGGACATGACACTCCTCCAGAGCCTGGGCTCCAGGATGGATGGCAAATGAGCCAGGATGAAGTTGTGAGTGATAGCCAGACTGCCAGAGCCTGGGAGCTGAGTGGGGGCTGGGTCTGTCGGGCTGGGCTTGCTTGGATGAGGCAGAGTAGGGGCAGCTGATTGTAGGTTTGGGAGAAGCATGTGGTATTTGGGCAGGTGGGGTGGGGGTGTTGCAGGCAACTGGAGCAGCAGGTGGTGCAGAGCTCGCTTCTCATCCTCCCCAGATATTGCCCCTTTTGATGTCCCTCTACTTGGCTTTCTGCCTGGTGAACTCTTCATACCACCACCCATGCAGGTGAGGCTGACTCGCCCCCATCCACCAGGATTGAGAGGGGAGAGACCTGTGTCCGAATTACCTTCTGTCCATCACTGCAAGACCAGTCTGCCTTCTCCAGCCCAGGGATCACGGCCAACTTTGTGGTCCAGTATGATGTAGCATTGGAGACAGGCACATGAGAGGGCCAGCAGAATGGAAAGTGGGCTCAGGAGTCAGATAGTCCTGGGAAACAAGGCGCTGGCCTCCACGAGGTACTGATTTGCTTCTCCCTGGGGATCAGCGAGGACTAGTGCACACAGACAAGACCGTGTGTAGCAACACATGACTTCACAGCGGGAGGCACGTGTACCCCAACGGCTTGGAGACCTGGAGCTTGAATTCAATACACTGAACTGAACTCCAGGTAAACACACTCCTAAGTGAAGCAAGCCATAGCCCACTCCTAACCAGTCCTTTTAGGAAGGGAAATATTGGCCAGTGATTAGACTCTCACACTTTCTGCAGCTCTGATACTCTCATGTTCTCTTGGGTTTTCTGGATGTCTCTACATTTTAAAAAGCCTTTTAGCCCCACTTGAGCCATTTGCCTAAACTGGGAGCCTTTAAATTCTGAGCTCACACACTCACAAAGAACATGCCAAGGTCCCATCCTCTTGCAGAGGAATAGAGGCTGATCCGGGACGCTTGTCTTGTCAACAATCGTGTGGCAGCCTGAGATGTCTGGTCCCAGCCTGCTTGTTCCACAGCACCTCTCACTGCCTCCCCTCCAGCACACAAACCATCCTCCAGCTGCCGCCACACCATGACACATCACACACCATTGTCCCAAAGCACCCGAACCTGCCAAACATCTGTGCCTGAGTGTGTGCTCCAACTATCTGCCACCTTGGGAATGTCTTCTTCCTTTGTCCACCGGTGCGTGTCCTCCTCATCCTGAACACCGTGTTTCAGTGCTGCGAGCTGATCGTGGCTCAGATCATGAATTCCTTATTGCCTAATTCAGACATAAATGAAAAAAGTAGGGGAAATCACTAGACCATTCAGGTATGACTTAAATCAAATCCCTTACGATTATACAGTGGAAGTGACAAACAGAATCAAGGGACTAGATCTGATAGACAGAGTGCCTGAAGAACTATGGACAGGGGTTCATGACATTTTACAGGAGGCAGTGATCAAGGCCATCCGCAAGGAAAGGAAATGCAAAAAGGCAAAATGGTTGTCTGAGGAAACCTTGCAAATAGCTGAGAAAAGAAGAGAAGCTAAAGGCAAAGGAGAAAAGGAAAGATATACGCATCTGAATGCAGAGTTCCAAAGATGAGCAAGGAGAGATAAGAGCCTTCCTCAGCGATCAGTGCAAAGAAATAGAGGAAAACAACAGAATGGGAAAGACTAGAGATGTCTTCAAGAAAATTAGAGATACCAAGGGAACATTTCATGCAAAGATGGGCTCGATAAAGGACAGAAATGGTATGGACCTAACAGAAGCAGAAGATATTAAGAAGAGGTGGCAAGAATACACAGTGGAACTGTACAAAAAAGAGCTTCA
>SJYV01048703.1:0-11593 GCA_006410875.1 Neotragus pygmaeus | reverse complement strand
GAGCCTCTTGATGAAACTGAAGGAGGAGAGTGAAAAAGCTGGCTTAATACTCAACATTCAGAAAACTAAGATCACGGAATCCAGTCCCATCATTTCATGGCAAATAGATGGGGAAACAATGGAAACCCTGACAGACTTTATTTTCTTGGGCTCCAAAATCACTGCAGATGGTGACTGCAGCCATGAAATTAAAAGACGCTTGCTTCTTGGAAGAAAAGCTATCACCAACCTAAACGGCATATTCAAAAGCAGAGATATTACTTTGCCAACAAAAGTCCGTCTAGTCAAAGCTATGGTTTTTCCAGTAGTCATGTATGGGTGTGAGAGTTGGACCATAAAGAAAGCTGAGTGCTGAAGAACTGATGCTTTTGAACTGTGGTGTTGGAGAAGACTCTTGAGAGTCCCTTCGACTGCAAGGACATCAAATCAGTCAATCATAAAGGAAATCAGTCCTGAATAATATTGGTGCTGAAGCTCCAATACTTTGGCCACCTGATGTGAAGAACCGACTCGTTGGAAAACACCCTGATGCTGGGAAAGATTGACGGCAGGAGGAGAAGGGGACGACAGAGGATGAGATGGTTGAATGGCATCACTGACTTGACGGACATGAGTTTGAGCAAGCTCTAGGAGTTGGTGTTGGAGAGGTAAGCCTGGCACGTTGCAGTCCATGGGGTCACAAAGAGTCGGACATGACTGAGCGGCTGAATTGAACTGATACTCCCATCCAGTGTGTGCTCTGATTCCTGCATCCCCAAAACAAGAACCCTTCAGTCCATCTACCGACCGTTTTCTTTGAGTATGCCTGCCTTTCAAAGACCAACACCCTCACTCCATGAACACCTAATCCATTATGCCCACTACTGCCTGTGTTGGGAACCCTGAAGTTGATCACACACTGATCTTATTTACTGTCTCCAGGTGAAACAGAGGCATGCAAGAATGGCACAAGATGAGAAGTGCTTTGTCAATGACAGCTCAAGTATGATGGATGGAAGCCATTGTGAGGGGTGAGGAGGTCAGAGAGTGCTCCCTGGAGGAAGTAAAGACATACTGTGGTCTTAAAGAATCCAAAGACTTGTGCCAGGTTGGGAAGGATGCTCTCAGAGGCAAAGGCAATCTAGTAAACTGAGGGTTGCATGACGCAAAGAATGGAGGTTGGGAAAATCCAGGGGTGTGAAGGGAACTACAAGAGGATTGGAGCTCCTGAAGCATTGATTTGAGGCTCATGGTATGCTCAGAGGTGAGCCTGAAGGCCTTGAGTGCCACAGGGGCTTGATAAGGAAATAAAGTTTATGTTGAGAGGCTTCAGCCTTCCAAGGGAATGGGTCCAGTGGTGAGTGGGTATGAATTTGTGGAGGGGGACGAGTGAAGAGCATGGGACTGGAGAAGGACTTGTGGGGTCAGCAATGGAGATTCATGGGTTGAATCCAAGAGAGCTAGGGAGGTGACCCAAGCAGAACACCTAGAGCCAGAAGAGCAGATCTAGGATGGCAGTTGCTAGAGCAGAGCTTCCCAGTCTAGCGGCTATTGACCTCCACAACCCTTGGGATATCCAGCCCCACCAACTGACATCAGGCTGTTCAGGGTTCTCAGTGCCCACCACTTCCCCCATCGTACTACACAAATGTAATCATTTTCTTTGCATGCCAGCACTGACAAATATTAGGCCACACTGCTTACGGAACACGGGGAGAACAGGGAGGTGAAGAAAGAGACTGAACCCCATGGGCCTGAGAGCCTGTAGGAGAATAAGGAGCTTTCGTCATCTCTGAATCCCAGGGGACAAGATTCTTCTAAGGACCAGAAGTGACTGTCAATTGTGCACGGCATCAGAGAGGTGCAGTCTGAGGAGAACTGAAGTATACCCAGTGAGTTTTCAAACCAACTAGGCATTGTTGCCTTTGGTGAGAGAAGGATCAGTGGCGAGGGTGAGAGCTAGGCTCCAGTAGGCAGCAGAGTACACTGGAGGTGAGAAGACCATTACAGCTGTGAGTTCGTTACCTCGGCATGCTACCAGGAGGAAAGGAGCTGGTTTGAAGTCTGAGTGGGGTCGGGATGAATGGAGGCTGTCTCAGTGGATGGAAAAGACAGCAACATTTTTAAATTCTAAAGAACACGCAGTCGGGTGCATGGGTGGGGTCGGAGAGTAGGAGTCTGGCTGGTGGAAGAGGTCCTGGAGGCTGGGCATGCATGGGGTCAGGGGAGGATTGTTTTGACGTTCAGTAGAAGGATGAGGCATATGGGCACGTGGACCTCGTGCAAGAGTGGAGTGGGCAGTCCAAGGGACATGGCCTGGTGCCCTTACTGTTCTCCTGTGGAGGGAAGGGAGACGGTTCCTGAGAACAGTGTGGCATGATAGCTGAAGGGAGTGTGAGAGGGAATGCCGCTGGTTTATAAGATGTGAGGTGTGGCACCACCAGTGAACCTGGGTGCATGGAGAGGTAGGGATGTGATTTCCCCAGAAGCTCTCACCTGCACAGGTATGGGAAGAACATGGAAAGAGAGCTGGACTCTGCCTGTTGCTTGGGCAGTTGCAGGATGTTTGACTCAGGCCTTGGGGGACTGCTGTAGTGTGCACGGGAAAAGTGCAGACAGAGCCTAAACTTGTGCTTGTGAATTAATTAAAAGGCTGGCATGGAGGAGAAGAGCAAGATGTCCTCCCACCTTCCTTCCTTCTCTCCACTCCCAGCTCCCGCCCTCCAAGAGGGCAGGAGATAGTGTGTCCAGCTTTGTGATCAGAGAATGCCTGAATGTCTGAGAGGAGAATAAACTGGTTATCCTGGGGCAGAGCCTGCTGCAGCTTCTGGGCAGCACAGACCCTCTGCAAGCCTATACGTCCTTAGGCTGAGCTGCCACAGGTCCTGGGGGCCCTCCCAACTTCCCTCTCCTGTTCCCTCAGCTGTCCCAGGCCCCAGGCTCTGCAGAAAGAGAGATGGAGTGGGGGAAGGGAGTCAGCAGCCAATCGCATACCCGATAGCCCAAGGCATCTGCACCGGGTCTAACCAATCCCTTCTGAACAAACTGCTCACTCAGACTCTGCTCCCTCCTCCCCTCCCTGCTCTGCCCAGCAACAGCAGAAAGGAGGCTGAAGGAGGAGAGGGAGGCCCTGCAAACTCCCAGCCCCTGGCAGCAATGGAGCTGGGCCTCAGACTCTCTCTACAGAGAGAGGTTGAAACAGTACTTACAGTTCCTGGAGCCCAGGCACGTAAGACGGTGCAAGCCCAGCTCTCACAGACGGGAACTCACATATTATAGAGATCCTGATCCTTGGAGCCTTTGGCCTCAAGCCAGTCTCATTCTCTCCACACTCAGGGGCAGGCCCTGGGCTGGCAGTCTGGCCAGGAGAGATACATAGTTCCGGTGGAGGAGCTCGACATTGAGCAAGCAATCCCACAAATGCCTATTTAATGGCAACANCATTCTCTCCACACTCAGGGGCAGGCCCTGGGCTGGCAGTCTGGCCAGGAGAGATACATAGTTCCGGTGGAGGAGCTCGACATTGAGCAAGCAATCCCACAAATGCCTATTTAATGGCAACAGTGGTAAGGCCTAGGTAGGAAAAGCATAGAGTTTTATGTAGCAAAATAAGAGAGGAATTGATTTAGACACTTTCACAGTCTTTGTTGATTTCACTTCTGTTTTCCTCAGATTTACAATGGCTATTTTATTTATGGCTTTGCACCCCGAGGCCTTCCACCTATTGGTAAAAATGTGGAGTTTGTTTTCCACATGAGTGGCTCCATATGTGGTACCAAGATGAAGCAGGTAACAGGGACCCTGCGCGTCTTTTGTAGCTTTTGATTTAGAAAGCTCGGAAAGCAGAGTGCTGGAACAGTGGTTCCCTGAGACTGGACTCCCTGCCATCCCATCACCCTTTGACCTTATAGGCCTAGGCCTACCTTTAGTGTCTTGGTTCCTTATCAATTAGAACCACCATAAACATGGAGCCAAGTATGACTAATATGCTTAGAATTCTAATGGGAAAAGTGGACAACATTTTAAAACAGATGGGAAATTTAACCAGAGAGGTATACTCTAANAGGCCTAGGCCTACCTTTAGTGTCTTGGTTCCTTATCAATTAGAACCACCATAAACATGGAGCCAAGTATGACTAATATGCTTAGAATTCTAATGGGAAAAGTGGACAACATTTTAAAACAGATGGGAAATTTAACCAGAGAGGTATACTCTAAGAAAATTTATAAGAATGCTAGAAATATAAAACACTGTAATGATAATGAAAAATGCTTTTTATGGTTCAGCAGGGGACTGAACATGGCCAAAGAAAGAATCAGTTAACTTGAAGATATGAGAATAGAACTCCCAAACTGAAAAGCAAAGAGAAAAGAGAATTAAAAAAAAGAAAAGAAAACCAACAGACTCTCCAAGAACTATGTACTTGTACAAAAGTGTAACATGTTTAATGGGAATACCATAAGGAGAAGAGTTGCAGAAGAAATATTTGAAGGAATAACAAGCACAGATTTTCCAAATAACAAATGACATCTATCAAATCAGAGGTCCTGGAAGCTCAGAGCACACTAAGCAGGATGAATACTAAAAGATGTGCATGGAGGCATATGCAGAAAATCAAAGATAAAGAGAAAATCCTGAAAAAGCCCACAGAAAATAATATTTTTCTTATAGAGGAACAAGGATAAGAATTACATTGAATTTCTCTTGAGAAACCATGCAAGGAAAAAGAGAGTACAGTGAAATATTTAAAGTGTTGAAGGAGAAAACCACCCAATTTGACAACAAAATTGCCCTTCCAAAGTGAAAAATAAAGACTTTATCAGCCAAACCAATATTGAGATAATTGTCACCAGTAGACCTGTCTTGCACAGCTAAAACTTAAAAGAAGTTCTTTAGAGAGAAGGAAAATGAGATGGCTCAGATACTTGGATCTACATAAAGAAAGGAAGATTGTTAGAGAAATAATAAATAAAGGTAAAATAATATATTTTATTTTTAAACTAATTGATTTAACAGATAACAATTTACTCAGAATAATTAGAGCTACTATGTATTCAGTGATTATAGCTTATTGAGAAGTGAAATTAATGACAGCAGTAAGGGACAAGAGAAAGGAATTGGACTACTCTGTCACAAGGTACATGCACTATGCATCAGGGGAAAAATTTTTAAAAAAATGTTATTTGAATGTAGACTTGGATTAACTGTAAAGGCATATTTTAAACTCTAGGGCAACCACTAAGAAATTTTCTTAACATAATGGATATGCTAAGAAACGAGAGAAAACAGGACCATATAAAACACTCAATTAAAATCAAAGAAGTCAGAAAAAAGAATAGGAGACAAAGCAAAAAAGGGAAATGAAGAGAAAGCAATTTTAAAATATAGCAAATATTAATCTAGCTATATCAGTAATCATTTTAATGATGACTTGTCTAAATATACCAGTTAAAAGGTAGAAGCTGTCAGTGTCAATTAAAAGAAAACAAAAGAACCAACTATATGTTTTCTAGAAGCCCGTTTTATTTTTTAAATTTTTTAATATAAATTTATTTATTTTAATTGGAGGTTAATTACTTTACAATGTTGTATTGGTTTTGTCATACATCAACATGAATCCACCACAGGTGTACACGTGTTCCCCATCCTGAACCCCCGTCCCTCCTCCCTCCCCATACCATCCCTCTGGGTCGTCCCAGTGCACCAGCCCCAAGCATCCAGTATCATGCATCGAACCTGGATTGGCGCTTCATTTCATATATGATATTATACATGTTTCAATGCCATTCTCCCAAATCATCCTACCCTCTCCCTCTCTTATAGAAGCCCATTTTAAATATAAAGACACAGATAGATTAAAAATAACAGGATAGAACCATATGCTATGCTAACACTAACCCTAAGAAAGCTGAACAGCTATATTAGTTTCAGACCAAGTACACTTCAGAGCAAGACAGTTGTTAAGATTAAGAAGTGCATTATGTTATGGAAACAGGTTGAGTCTCCAAGAAGACATAATAATCCTTACTGTGTATCCAATTGAAATTACAGTGTCAAAATATATGTGGAAAAAATTAATAGAACTGTAAGAAGAAATAGAAAAATCATTAATATAATTGGAGACTTCAATTTCCTTATATTAGAAATGGACATATCCAGCAGACAGAAAATACATAAGGACACTTGAACTGAATAGCACCATCAATTAATTGGATCTAACTGACATCTATACGATGCTTCATCCAACAATACACATTTGCCCCAAGCTCACATAGAACATTTGCCAAAATAGTCTACATTTGTGGGTCATAAAACACACCTTAACAAATTTAAAATAATATAAATCATACAAAGTATGCTCTCAGACTAAATGGAATAAAACTGGAAATCAGCAACAGAAAGACAGCTGGAAAATTTCCAAACAGTAGGAGATTAAGCAACATACTTCTAAAAATATAATCTGTCCCTGGATAGAAGATTCTTAGGAAAAGTCATCCTTTATGCGTCAGTCCTCTCAATGGAAATAAGAATATGATGCTCAGCTTCTGATCCCAGAATGTGTGACCTATCCCATCTTATGGCAGGAAAACCTGTGACCTACTTAGGAGCATTCAAGGCATCTTCTATCAGTTTAAGATGTAGAGAGAAAGGCAAGCCACAAATGTTCTTCGTGTGGTTTCTAGAATCCACACCTATATAAAAGATTATGCCTTAAATCACTGGATTTAACACCTCCAAAATACACATTTGAGTCCTTGGTCCATCAATGACTAGCCACTTCACTCTCTGAGCCTCAGTGTCATCACTTGTAAAATGAAGATATTGTTAGCACCTTGTTCATTGTGTTGCTGTGAAGATTAAATGAGCTCATGCATCTAAACTACAGTGCCAGGAACATAGCAAGTATCCTATAAATGGAACCTAATACTAGAACCTACATACTATATTCCTTGAGTCTAGCCCTATACTAAATACATCATGGAGAAGGGAGCCAAGGGGAAGTAGCATTCTAAGCCCTGTTCTCAGAGGACACAATATCTGTATGGAGGATGAAAATATTTCACATAAGATAATCAGCAAATAGTCTGGGACAGAGAATGTCTAGGTGTGAAAGGCATGGATCAGAGTAGGCAATCAAGGAAAGGCTGCCCAGAGAAAGAGCAACTGAAGTAACTGTGAAGATATAAATATATAAAGAGCAAAATTGTGGAGATGAAATGGAATCTAGGTTATCTGGGGGCTGGTGAGAAGACCAGCCTGGAAGAAACAGATGGTAAGGTAGAACAGATTAGAGAGAACTGCAACCAAAGCATGCAAAATCATTGATGTGTTAGTCATCAGTCGTGTCTGACTTTTTGCAACCACTGTAGCCCACCAGGCCCCTCTATCCATGGAATTCTCCAGGCAAGAATAATGGAGTGGATAGTCATTCCCTTCTCCAGGGGATCCAACACTCTTAAACTTTAGGGCAGCCCTGGAATCATTGAATTCTGGGTCATGGGGTTCAGAAACCATAGGAACACATGAATCCTAGTGCTCTGAAAGCACAGAGCTTGAACCTTCTAGACCACCACAGTCCAGTAGAACTTTTTTGATAATGGAAGTGTTCTAAAAGTAAGTACTTTTAGATGTACTAATTTACTGTCCAATACAGTAGCTGCTGTCTACATGCGGTTATTGAACCCTTGAAATGTGGCTACTGAAAGTGAAAAAATAGAATTTTGACTTTTTCTTCAATTTTAGTTAATGTACATTTCATTAGTTAAATATACTGCAAAGGTAAACATTAATTAAATGCTGACAAATATCAGTCTATTCAAAGCTATGGTTTTTCCAGTGGTCATGTGTGGATGTGAGAGTTGGACCATAAAGAAGGCTGAGCACAGAAGAATTTGATACTTTTGAACTGTGGTGTTGGAGAAGACTCTTGAGAGTCCCTTAGACTGCAAAGAGATCAAACCAGTCAACCCTAAAGGAAATTAGCCCTGAATATTCACTTGAAAACTGGTGCTGAAGCTCTAATACTTTGGCCACCTGATGTGAAGAGCCAGCTCATTAGAAAAGACCCTGATGCTGGGGGAGATTGAGAGCAGAAGGAGAAGGGGATGACAGAGGACGAGATGGTTGGATGGCATCACTGACTCAATGGACATGAGTTTGAGCAATTTTAGGGAAATGGTGATGGACAGAGAAGCCTGGCATGCTGCAGTCCATGGGGTCACAAAGAGTCTGACATTACTGAGTGACTGAACAACAGCAACATACGTTTACATTTAAATAACTACATGTGGCTAGCAGTTACCATTGGACAGTGCAGTTCTAGGCTTTGAGCCTTTAGAGCCTATAGAGCATTTTGACTTAGGTCTTAGGACTTCTAGATTTACAGAGTGCTAGAATCAGAAAATGTTAAAACTATACAATACTGAGACCTCAGTACTTTGTATAGAAAGTGCCTTTCAGTCTTGAGCAAGACCTCATGTCTTAGTCCATCTCCTTTACTTCATCTATATCCTACAGACTAAAAAGGCAATGAATGTTATCCTCGGTAACCTGTGGGCCAGTGACTACTTCAACATCATCTCCTTTTCTTACACGGTTAGTGTCTGGAAAGATGGAGGTTCCATCCAGGCCACCGTCCAGTATGTCTACAGTGCTAAGGACTACCTGGGCCGTATGGAAGATGCTGGTTGTAAGTGTTAGACCTACCTACTCAAATTGGCAGACTCTGGTGACATGGGAAATTCTCCCATCATTCACTCATCGACTTTACCTCTCGTTATGTCTGAAATACCAGTTTTAAATTTTACACAAATATCTCCCTTCATCCTTCTGTGCTTCTTTGCCTAACAGAAAGAGCACAACTAATTCTCCATGTATTTTAGGGCACATTCCTCTTTGGGGCTGAGTTTCCTCCTCCTTAAAGCATATACTCAAAATAATTTGCTAAAACTTTCATTTTATATTTTATCAATAATCTAGGTATTTATTTCTAAGTATTTTGAGTAAGCTTCTGCCCTGATTTTGGCTTTTGATCAATCCTTTCTCAGACAGTTACTGAAGAATCCCCTTCCTACCACCTCCTGACCATGCAGCCCCTTCTTCCTCTGTAGCATAGAGGTAGGGATACTATCCTTGAGGAGCTGCCAATCTGACTAAAGAATGAGACATCCCCCCAGGAAACAGGCAAAGCAATCTGAGACAGGGAGTGATAAAAGCCAAGGACATGTGGGACCCACTGTCAGATCTCAGGGAGTTTGTGTGGGAGTGGGGAATTGGGAAGGATAAGCAGCGGAAACAGTCTGAGCAAAGATAAAAAGATGTAACTGAGCCTGGGAGGTTGACAAGGTGCTCAGTGTGTCTGGAATGGAGATAGAAATTACTAGAAAAGGTGGTCTCACAGTCTGCTCTCCAATTAGAGACTGACATCAACATGGCTCTGCTGGCAGCTGCTTCAGTGCTAAAGCATAGCAACCAGGAGCTTGGGAGGAACCCCATTGTTGGGGAAGATCCCTCTCATCATCTTCCCGACAGATGGGGAGCCCACAGCTGGAGTGACAATTCCCAGTGTGATCCTTTCTAACATTCGTCAGGCACTGGGCAACAAAGTGACCCTTTTCAGCTTGGCCTTTGGGAATGATGCTGACTTTCCACTGCTGTGTTGTTTGTCTCTAGAGAACTGAGGAGCAGCCTGGTACATATATGAAGACACCAGTGCAGCTCCTACAGCCAGAAGGCCTCTATAAAGAGATTTCCATGTCTCTGCTGGCAGATGTGCATCTGGACTACCTGGGTGGCTTGACTAGGGCCTCTCCTTGGGCCCTTTTCCCCAACTACTTTAGTGGTTCAGGGCCTGTAATGGTAGGCCAAGTGCAGCCAGGCAAGAAGGAACTACACATCCACCTGGAAGCCCATAGCCCCAAGGGTCAGCTTCTATGGCCTGCCACAGTGAAGTGGCTGCCATCAGCAGCCAAAAGGTCTTTGGTTTCCCAGAGGAGCCAGCCCCTAATATAGCCCACTTCATATGCTGCCTTTGGGCCTACATTACCATTAGAGAGCTATTGGAGGCATGCTTCCATGCTTGTGATGCCAGCACTCACCACATGCTGGCTGCCAATGTCTTCAATCTGTCCCTTTAACAAAATTTTGTCACACCTCTGACTTTACTGGTCATGGCACAGGCCAAAGAAGCCAGTGAGAAAGCCAGGAAACATACTTCTACCACAGATGGACCAGGCACTATCATGCCCTTAGTCATGGCATAGGGGCAGGCACAACCCAAACAACCTAGTGCCCTTTGTTTCTCCCAAATAAAGGCTTGTGAAACCAAAGTTCTACTTATCCTCAACTACTCTTGTTGCATACCCAAAGCCCCAAATTCCAGCATAACAGGATTCTGGAACGTTGGCTCAGCCAAAATTTAGGACAAAACCTGCTGTCATTGTGCCCGCAAATTGTGGTGCCCTATTGCTCCTGAAGTCCAGCACACTATTACATCAGAACCTTGGTACTGTATTAGCCATGAATTCAAGACACAAGTCCCACCTCTGAATTCTAGCATTCTAGCCCCTCCCCAAACTGGCCCTATGAAACATGCTACTCTGCTGCATTCCAAACCTGGTGCTCCATTACAACCGAAATGAGCTGCCTCATCACTCCCGCAACCTGGAGTACTTATACCACAGTCAAAAAGCCTGTCACAGCCTAGGCCTGAATTCTCACACATCAGATCCTCAAATACCCACCACATTCCACAGCAAGGGTTCTTGCTCCTAAGACCCCAAACAACATGCCATATCCTAGACCTGGGATCCTCTTACCTAAGACCCCTAAAATTCCATCACTTCTTAAACCTAGTGCCCCACCTCACCAACCTTCCCTAGGTTTATCACTTTCCAATCTAGGACACCAATTCTTAATAAACCCCAAATCCCATTACCTTCCAGGTCTGCCAAGCTCAGGCCCCCACCTCCAGAGGCTTTGCATACTCCCAAGCACAGTCTCAAGTCCCACAAGTCCTAGCAGTACCATGACCATTTCTGCACCTGGAGATTCCCTCACTACTCCCTTTCACCCTACCCTGCCCTCTCTGCTGCCCCCTGGAAGGCTCTGGCATCAGCATGACCTGTTGCCAGAGCCCCAGAGCACCACCTGTGTCTATGAACAAGAGGTCAAGCCACAAGAGAATAGAGAATAGAGAGCACTAAGAACCAGAAGCCTGTGCAGATTTTTATGATTTAAGCCACTTGCTTGCTTGCTTTGAGACTTTAAACAAGATACTTAACTTCTCTGGGCTTCAGCACATAGGCACAGAATTAGAGGCCCTGACTGGGAAATGCACAGAAACAAACTGGCCAAGCTGTGGCTTTGACATTTGCTTTGTTGGACAAGAGAATTGCTTATGCTTCACAAGCAAGGTAGGTCTGATTGGTTGTCTTGTGCTCCATAAACAGCCCTGCTTAATGAAAGGAATATAAAAACTGAGGAAGATGATGACAGTTGTCTTTAAATTTTCCAAAGGCTGTGAAATAATGTTTACATTTTTTATTTTTAATTGAAGGATAATTGCTTTACAGAATTTTGTTGTTTTCTGTCAAATCTCAACATGAATCAGCC
>SJYV01048702.1:0-10098 GCA_006410875.1 Neotragus pygmaeus | reverse complement strand
GCCTGAATACTGTCTCGGTTCAGCTGTGCGTCTCCTCCAGTCTAAGGGGAGTTAATAAGAGGGGCATGTAGAAAATGGAGGGAAAATAAGTCAAAGTAACTTTCTTTGCCACCTGGTACTTTGGCCTCAAATTGTATGGTGGAACTCTAATATCCTCCCTTTTTCTAAACTTAAAAAAATTAAATAACCTAGGATAAAGAAAGGGGGTTTGTGATGTCAAAATCCTAGATCCTGACACTACGATACCATCAAAGGGTCTTGCAATTCTTGGATGAAGCCAGAGTGACGAAGTGGGGGCCCTCTGTCTTCAGTAGCTCAAGGTTGCTCAGCCTTCATGGCAGCTCTGACAGGAGTCCCAGGCTGTAGTCTCAGGGGTGACTGCTAAGCAGGAGAAAGGCAAAGTCTCTGGAGGAGGGTGGCTGGTTGTGTTCTGTGATGGAGTCGGTGCTGCCCTTCCCATGCTTGCTGTGAAAAGAAGTAAGAGACAGGGTCGTGACCAAGAGGTCTGTGCATTTCGTGTTCTTTGAAAACTGGATCCCTGAAGCATGTGGGCCTTTCAGTTCCCTGGAACCTGAACAATAATGATCACTCCTCCTTTGCATTTAAGGATCTAGCAAAAAGTAACAGAGAGAGAGAGAGGAGGTGAGTAGGAGTGTGGAAGAGATGAGGAAGATTTTTATTTCCATAGAAGCCAACCCTCCATTATTTTTCACTCTTTTGCCTTATCATGTGGCTTTTGAATTCACCTGCTCTGACTGACCAACAAAATTCTGTTCTGTCCTGATGCTTCCCTTTTTTTCCTCTAGAATACTTTCCCTCTTCCATTTTTTTCCTTCTTATTTAGAGTAGGTATATGAAGATACTGTTTCTTTGGAATTGTTTTAAATTAATCCCCTCAAGAATTCATGGGTGAATCATTCAGTATGACTCAAGAGCTTGGCTTATTATTTTTTTTTAAAACAATTTAAATGTGTCAGTGACTTAAGCATCCCGAATTAGATCAATCTACTTTTTCATTAAACTTTTCATATTGAGAAAATGATTAGGTTGCTCTAATTTTGCAAGTAAAACACATATATTTTCTTCTAATTTGTTTTATCATTTTTGTCTCATGCTAAGGTAAAATGACAGAGATAGATGCCACATCTCTGTATGTTGATTAAGCTCCCTGTAAATTTTTCATTCAATGCCATGATTTAATTAATACTCTGGTCAAAAACCAGATTAGAAAAAAAATTCTAATCCATCAGGATCTGGACAATGATCATTTTAATGCAAAATGTCTAGTTTCATAAATGCATGCCTAGTTTAGAGATGTTAATTTAGAGGGTGGTAATTCTGAAGGAGATCAGCCCTGGGATT
Organism: Neotragus pygmaeus; assembly: GCA_006410875.1. Taxonomy (NCBI): domain Eukaryota; kingdom Metazoa; phylum Chordata; class Mammalia; order Artiodactyla; family Bovidae; genus Neotragus; species Neotragus pygmaeus. The sequence continues at coordinate 8,736 of SJYV01048702.1, read as the reverse complement.
TCTTTGAAAGGAATGATGCTGAAGCTGAAACTCCAGTACTTTGGCCACCTCATGCGAAGAGTTGACTCATTGGAAAAGACTCTGATGCTGGGAGGGATTGGGGGCAGGAGGAAAAGGAGACGACTGAGGATGAGATGGCTGGATGGCATCACTGACTCGATGGACATGAGTCTGAGTGAATTCCGGGAGTTGGTGATGGATAGGGATTCACGTGGCGTGCTGCGATTCACGGGGTCACAAAGAGTTGGACACGACTGAGTGACTGAACTGAACTGAATCCAGATTAACAGTTTTCAGGAACCAGGTTGTTTTAAAACAGAGCCAAAATATGTTAAAGAATATTAATTCATCACATATCATAGTTCGATCCCATGACATTTTCCTGGCCTGATCCTCTAGAAATGTTTTTTTTTTTTTCTCTCCTTTCTATTTCCATATTGCTCTTCAAGGGTAAAGATCTGCATTGTGAAGCTTTTCCTCTCTAAAACTATAGGGAGACTGCATGTGTGTTTAGTCACTCAGTCAGGTCCAGCTCTGTGCGAACCCATGGACTGTAGTCCATCAGGTTCCTCTGTCCGTGGGATTTTCCAGGCAAAAATACTGGAGTGGGTTGCCATTCCTCTAGGAGATCTTCCTGACCCAGGGATCAAACCTCCGTCTCCTGCATCTCCTGCATTGACACTCAAATTCCAAATTCCTGGAAATGTGTATTTCCAGGAAATAGCCCATACACTCTAAATTTGAAACACTGAATAAGGAATAATTATATGATTAGAAGAAGATTCCTTAAAGAATAACAAATGCATAGTCGAACGAACTTCTCTCCCTTTTAAAATCTTTCTCTCCTATAGCTGTTCTCTATAAATATTTGCTCTATTATATTAAAAATGTTGCTTTTTTGCACATAGAAGACAGTTAACTTTGTTAAAACAGCTGAACTTGAACTCTCCTTTGGATGTTATCATTATCATAAAGATTTTCATAGTATTTCCTTATTACTTTTTGATACCAATAGTATTTGTAGTGCTGTCCCTTCTTTTATTCTTGACATTAAGCATTTGAATTTTCTTTCTTTTTACCTTGATCAGTCTAGCTGGAGATTTATCAATTTTATTGATCTCTTTCAAATATGTAAAACATATGAGGTTAATAGCACAAAAGACAAGAAGAGGGAAATAGAAAAATATGATAATAATGTTCTTAAACTATGATAATTTAAAGGTGCATATTATACATCTTGTAGTAATAACTAAAAAGGAAGCAGAGATGTAGCTTATAAACTAACATTAGAAATAATATAGATTACTAACAGTCAATTAAACCAAATGAAGGCAAAAATTGAGGGAAAAAGGAAAGATATAAAAATAAAAAGATAACACATTTAAACATAAAAACATTGATACATACATTAAGTGTATATGCTCTAAACACTCCAGTTAAAAGATAAGTATGGAAGACTAGATGTAAAACAATACCCAACCATTTGTTCTTTTCAAGAAAACCATTTATACACACATAGGTATGTATGTTGGAGAAGGTAATGGCAACCCACTCCAGTATTCTAGTCTAGAGAATCTTGTGGACAGAGGAGCCTGGTGGGCTGCTGTCCATAGGGTCGCACAGAGTCAGACACGACTGAAGCAACTTAGCCTGCATGCATGCTTTGGAGAAGGAAATGGCAACCCACTGCAGTGTTCTTGCCTGGAGAATCCCAGGGATAGAGCAGCCTGGTGGGCTGCCATCTATGGGGTCACACAGCATTGGACACGACTGAAGCGACTTAGCAGCAGCAGCAGGTATGTATGTGGGCTTTTCAGGTGGTGCTAGTGGTAAAGAACCCACCCACCAATGCAGAGGAGCTAAGAGATGTGGGTTTGATCCTGGGTCAGGAAGATCCCCTGCAGGAGGGCATGGCACCCCATTCCAGTACTCTTGCTTGGAGAATCCCATGGACAGAGGAGCCTGGCTGTTACCATAGGGTAACAAACAGTTGGACATGACTGAAGTGATTTAGCACGCATGCATGTATGTTTGCAGGTGTACATATGTACACATAAAGTTAAGAATATGAAGACGGGAAGTCTATGATATGTGGACATTCAGCACCAAAAAGCTGGAGTAACTATATTGATAGTAACAAAATGAAGAGAGAGATAAAAAATACAAATATTAAGCATAGCTGGGATATCTGTATTAATTTTGAGAGAGTAGATTTTTATAGCAAAGAATATCACCAGTGATAAAGACATATCATAATAATAAATATTACCAGGGATAAAGCAAGAGATTCCTAACAATAAGTATCATCAAGAGGATGTAATAATCTTAATGTGCGTGTACCCATTAACAAACTTTTCAAATATGTGAAGCAAAAATTTCAAAAACTAAAAAGAAGAATAGCCAAATTCAAATATAAGTTGAAAATATTAACAATTCTCTGTCAGTGTTTGATAAAACAAGAAGACAGGAAATCAGTGAAGCTAAAGATGATTTGAATAACAACATAAAGCAACTTGACCTGAATAACATTTATAGAACATTCCACCTGACAATGGAATATATATTGTTTTCAAGTGCACATGGTACATTCTCCAGGTCAGATGCATGTTAGACTCTGAAATAAACAAAAATGAAATTAAAAATAACTAAAATCATAGAGATGATGTCCTTTCATCCCCAGTGATTTAAATTAGAAGTCAATAACAAAACAATCTGGAAATTCCCAAAATATTTGGAATTTAATCAACACATATCTCAATAGCCCACAGATCCCAGAACATCACAAAATATGGAAAATATTCTAAACTCAATGAAGACAAAAACAGTATAGCACAATTTATGGATGAGCTGAAGCAGTTGCTGGGAAGGAAGTTTAGAGCTTTAAATGCTTATAGCAGAAACAAAGAAAGGTCTTAAGTGATGACTTAAGAAAGGGTCAGCAGACTATGACCCATTGGCTGTCCAACTTGTAAATAAAGTTTTATTGAAACACAGCAACACCTATTTATGCATCCTCTATGCTTGCTTTTATACTACAATGGCAGAATTAAGTAGCTGCAACAGAGATTGTAGGGCCCATGAGACTAAAATATGTACTATCTGACCCTTTAAGTGAAGAAGGAAATGGCAACCCACTCCAGTACTCTTGCCTAGAGAATCCCGTGGACAGAGGAGCCTGGTGGGCTGCCATCTATTGGGTCGCACAGGGTTGAACACGACTGAAGCGACTTAGCAGCAGCAGCAGCAGAGCCTTTAAGAAAAAGTCTGTAAACTTTTGATCTAAGGTACCAACTTAAGAAGATAGAATAAAAAGGAATAAGTTAAGTTCAAAGTAGGTAGAGGAATGAAACAGTGATAAGAATAGAAAATGACTGAAGGAAAAAAAAAAACAAAGAAAAGCAATAAAACCAAGTTGTTTTTCATCTGAAAAGCTTACAGACCAATATCTCTCATAGAGACACAAAAATCTTCAACAAAATATCAAGTTGAATTCAACAATATAATAACAGGGTAATACATCATGATCAAACAGGGTTTATCCTGGGTATGCAAGACTTTTCAATGTTAGGAAATCTAATATTACAATTCATCATTTCAGTAAAGAAGAAAAAATATGGCAATATCAATAGATTCACAAAAACCAGATGACAATACTCAACATCTGTAATACAAACTCACCAAACTAAGAATAGAAGTGAACTTCTTAATATGAGAAAGAGCTTTTTCAGAAAACTTACAGCTAATATTGTACTTATCTGTGAAAGACTGGATGCTTCTCACTAAGAGTGAGGACAAGGCAAAGATATCTGTTCTTACTACTCCTAATCAATACCAAATGGAAAGTCCTAGCCAATATATTAAGATAAGAAAAATGTATATAAGGCATATGGATTACAGAGGAATACATGCAAATTTGTCTATTCACAGATAATTTGATTTTATATATAGAAAATATTAAAGAATCTCCAAAAAAAGTTTTAGAACCAATAAGTTCTTGTTGAAGTTCAAGGTTGCATGATACACTTAATATAAAAAAAATCAATTGTATTTTTATATGAAAGTAATGGAAATTTAAAAATTGGAAAAAGGGATGTACAGTGGCATCAAAAAATTCATATAATACTCAGGTGTCAATCTAACACAATATGTGGAAAATCTCTATTTTGGAAAATATGAAACACAGTTGAAAGAATTTAAAGACCTAAATAAATGGAATGCTATACTATATTCTCTGAACCGAAGTTTCAGTGTTGCTAATATGAGCCATTTTCAAATAGGTCTGTAGACTCAGTGTAATCACAGTCAAAATCCCAGAAGGGATTTTTGCAGAATTCACCAAGCTTTAAAAAAATTATGTGCTAAGTCACTTCAGTCATGTCTGACTCTTGGGCTGATGCTATGGACTGTAGCATGCCAGGCTCCTCTGTTCATGGATTCTCCAGGCTAAAATACTGGTGTGGGTTGCCATGCCCTCTTCCAGGGAATCTTCTCGGCCCAGGGATTGAACCTGCATCTCTTATCTCTCTTGCACTGGCAGATAGGAATTACATGTAAAGGGAAATGAGAACCAAATCAATTTGGAAAAAGAAGAAGAAAAGTGAAATCTTCAGTGCCTTATCCAAGGCTTATAAATCTAGAGTAATTAAGATAGTGTGTTGTTGGCAAAAGAAGAGAGGAACATTGATTAATGGAATAGAATAGAGAAACCAGAAATAGGTCCATAGATTAATGATCAATTGATTTTTTACAAAGGTGTAAAGGCAATTCAATAGAGAAAGAGCATTCTTTTCAACAAATGTTGCTGGAAAAATAGGCAAAAAAAAAAAAAAAAAAGAGAGAGAGAGAGAGACTGAGAGAAAAGAACCTCAAAACGTGCCTCAGTTCAGTTCAGTTCAGTTCATTCGCTCAGTCGTGTCCGACTCTTTGCGACCCCATGAATCGCAGCACTCCAGGCCTCCCTGTCCATCACCAACTCCCAGAGTTCACCCAGACTCGTGTCCATCGAGTCAGTGATGTCATCCAGCCGTCTCATCCTCGATTGTTCCCTTCTGCATGGTTATAATTGTTAAGTCAGAATGGGTCATGAATGTAAAAATAAAATCTAGAACTATAAAAACTTAGAAGAAAAGCTTCTACCCTTGGGTTAGGCAACATTTCTTAGATGCAAGCACCAAAAACATGATCCGTAAAAGAAAATATTGATAAATAGGACTTTATCAAAACTTAAAACTTCTATTCCTTGAATGGTGCTAATAAGAGAATGAAAAAACAAGCTGAAAGCTGGGAGATAATAATTGCAAGACACATATTTTAAAAAACACTTAATTCAGAATACATGAGTGGTTCTCAGGAAACAAAGAACCCAGTAAGAAGTGAGCAAAAGACCTGAACAGGAAGATACCTGAATAGAAATAAGCACACCAAAAAAACGTGGAAATGGTTAGTATAACCACAAGGACATGCCACCGAATACCTGTTTCAATGGCTAAAAGACAAAACAACGAACAAACAAAAAGCAAAATGATAATACCAAGTGCTGGCAGGACTGCTAAGCACCTGGAGCTCTTAAATATTACTGGTAGGAATATAAAATGCTACTTTAAAAAGCAATGGTAACTTTCTATAAATTTAAAATACAGTTTCTATAAGATGTGGTAATCTCACTCCTAGTTATTTAGAGAAGAGAAATGAAAGTTATTTTATATAAAAATCTGTATATTAATATTTCTTACCGAGTTGTTCCTAATCAGCAGAAACTGGGGAAATATGTCCTTTAACTTGTGAGTGAATCAACAATTCAATGAACTTTCTTTAATTAAAAATTTTTTTTTCTGTTTTGTAAATAATTCATTTGTATCTTTTTTTTAGATTCCACTTACAAATGATATTATGTGATATTTGTCTTTGTTTGACTTACTTCACTCAGTATGATAATCTCTAGGTTCATCCTCATTGAATGACTTGTATGCAACAACATGAATGAATCTCAGATGCCTTAAGTCAAATGGCAGAAGCCAGAATCAAAAAGCTACACATTTATTCAGCATTCTAGAGAAGGCAAATATATAAGAACAGAAAACATCATTTGCCATGGGTTGGAGTGGAGGGGGGAGTTTTCTAAAAGGTGTAAGAGGAAATCTGGGGGAGGCATGACTGAGCTGAAGTTATCAAAACTCAGATCTGTATACTAAAAAGGAGCAATGTTACAGTATGTAAATCATATCTCAATAAACTTGACCTACTTCCCAAATTGGAGGGCATGTAAAGTCTGCAGACAGTTGTTCAAATTGGTTAATCAAGAACAGCACTATATTTTCAGATTAATACCCTAAAATAAGATAATACCCTAATACAAAAATAATTAAGAGTAGATGCCTCTGGAATGTGAGACTGGACAGATCCCTTTTCATTTTAATTTTTCCTAACCTACTTTTTTTTTTTTTTTTAAGTTTAACCACTTGGATTTATAACAACAAACCAACAAATAATTGATTTACTTTTGTTAACTGCTGTTATATAAGTAAGGGGTTTCTGTACATATTAAAATGTTTTTGTGTGTATCATCTGCAGTCTGTAAAATGGCATAGAGAGAAATAAAATAAAATTAGGACAAATAAGTCTATGTTTCATTCATTAGCATGGATTAGGGATTTTTTTCCTTCTCTTAGGAAATTGCAACTGAGGGTCATTATCCATACACAGATAAAGTCCATTGTAAAAGTGGTATTGCTTACCTGCTTTTTTAGGTTAAAGTATTTGGTTCAACTTGAAAAGTCATTTATCACCTTCAGGAGAGCACTTAGGGGCTGCTTCGGCTCTTTTTGTTGGTTTACTATAACATTAAGCTTGCTTATGGGGAATTTTGCTTACAGCTGCAGTCTATACAAAGAGCCATTAATGCATTAACAAACCTTATTTTGCTGAGTCAGGTTAGAGGTACCCCTTGCTTAATACAGTGTCATGCACCCAGTGGGCAGTCAGCATTTTCTTAATTGTCTTCTACACACTCAGGGAAAGTCACCATGCCAATTTTGACCCTCTTCTAAGACAAAAGATGAGAAGAAATGTTATAGAAAAATCATTAAGCTAGGCTAGTTTGTTGGTTTACGTCCTCGAGATCAGGTAAGCTTCCAGTGTAGAGCAGGGGTCATTATGTTATATTCATGTATGTGAATTTTCAGGGATAGCCTTATTTTCAAATATACTAGCCTATTTTCAGAGCACAGATTTAAATTTTTGAACTTGGAAGTAGAGTTGGTATAAGCCATGGAGCAACATGGTAGTGCACACGTGGGTGAATTCTAGACTCTGCAGTGTTTTTTTAAAGGCATATGCAGAAGAGTTGGCTGAAGATATCCCTATGATATCCTCAGTGACTATCGATAAACTAAGTACTTTAACAGAGTGTGAAGTGATGTTAAAATCTTGTCGTTTCTGGTTGCAGGATTAATATGTGTTCATTATAGGAGATTAGGGAAAAGTGTTGAAAAATGTGAAAATCATCGTTTAGTTTGATACCTCAGAGATAATCACTATTAATGTTTTGATATATTTCCTCCTAATCCTTATTTCTATGCATATGTATGTAAATTAAGATCATATCCTATATGTTTTGTGATTCTACTTTTCATTTGATAGAGTAGTCAGCTGCTGTAATTAAATGGGCTTCCGCCGTGGCTCAGTGGTCAAGAATCTGCCTGCAAAGCAGGAGCCACAGGAAACTTGGGTTTGATCTCTGGGTCGGGAATTTTCCCTGGAGGAGGGCATGGAGACCCGCTCCTGTGTTCTTGCCTGAAAAATCCCACGGATAAAGGAGCCTGGTGGGATGCAGTCTATGTGGTTGCAAAGAGTTGGACACAACTGAAGTGACTGAGCACAGTGCTCTAGTTAATTATTATTAAATACAGAATATTATGCCATCATATGTATTACCCAAATTTATTTAAACATTTTGATTTGGAGATATGAAGGTTATTTCCATTTTTTACTTTTGTGAATAATAATTCTGCAGTAGAAATTTTAAATAAAATTTTGTTTTTCTGATTATTTCATATAGAGGAAGTGGGAATACAACTGCAAAGATAATAAACATTTTTAGGACTCTTGAGGCAAATATGTCAAATTGTACTCCCTAAAGTTTGTAAATGAAACTCCATCTGTGTATAAAGATGAAGTTTAATTGATCCCTTCTTGTCATTTCTGGGTGTTATAACTTACAAAATAATATTAAATAAAAATTACTCTTTGTTGTATTAATTTTCTGTTTTGATTATTAATGAGATCAAATCTTTCCATGTTTATTGACAGTTTTTCTTTCTCTGTTCATCTGCTTCATTCATTTCTCTACTGACATACTTGTCTTTTTCAAATATATTTTGTCAAACTGAAGAAGTCATTGATTCTACTTTTTAGTAGCATCATTTTTGTGAAAAATTTTAGTATAGTTAAATATAGTATTATAATTATAGTTAAGTTTAGTATAATTTTATATAAAATTTGAGAAAAATTTTAGTATAGCAATCAATATGAGAGTTAAGATTCTAGATCCTTCTACTCTTTGATCATGCTCAGATGCCAACGTTTTTTGTTTTTGTTTTTAAGACAAAGTCTATTTGGAGTTGAAGCTGCTGATTTTATCACGTTAGTGCTGCAGTTTCACTACCAAAGAAAACGTTAATCAAAGCCATAAAGAGTTAAATAGTCAGTTATATTCAAGGAGTGTGGTTTGGGCTTTGA
>SJYV01048699.1:0-10944 GCA_006410875.1 Neotragus pygmaeus | reverse complement strand
GTTGCCATTTCCTTCTCCAATGCATGAAAGTAAAAAGTGAAAGTGAAGTTGCTCAGTTGTGTCTGACTCTTAGCAACCTCATGGACTGCAGCCTACAGGCTCCTCCATCCATGGGATTTTTCCAGGCAAGAGTACTGGAATGCCTTCTCCAATAAGCAAAGTCAAAACAGTCCAACAGAAATAAAGTATAGTAGATTGACCCAGTGGACAAAGGCAATCAAAAATTATATTTACTAGTTAAGAAAAAAAACTAACTAAAGAACAAATTAAAGCAAGATGCCAAGTGGAGAATAAAACAGTGAAAACATAACTAACATATGTTGAGAGGGAAGGAAAGAAAGAGAAGAAAGAAAGACTAGATATGCAAAGTTACATATAAGTAGATGAAGAAGATTTATATACACTGGAGCTTAACTGCAAGAGGAAAAGAACAGTAGGAAAGGCAAACAAAGGAATAAATGTAGAAAAAAATAACATGTTAAAAACATTAAAATTATTAAAAAAAAGAGAAAAGAAAAATAAATGAAAGAAGGAAGAAAGAAAGGAAAACTACACAGAACTGCAAAAGCCCAACATAGAGGCAGAGATTTCTAACAACAATAAAAAGTATGATTGAATATACATATATACCCATAAGCAAAATCAAAACAGTCCAAGAAAAATAAAGTACAATAGACCGACCCAGTAAAGAAAGGAAACCAAAAATTGTATCTACCAGTTAGGAACAAAACTAACTAAAGCACAAATTGGAAAAAAAAAGCAGATGCCAACTGGGGAATAGTGCAATGAAAAGAAAACTAACAAATATGTTGAGAGGAAGGGAAAGAAAGAATAGATATGCAANCGACTGGAAACCAAAGATTGTATCTACCAGTTAGGAACAAAACTAACTAAAGCACAAATTGGAAAAAAAAAGCAGATGCCAACTGGGGAATAGTGCAATGAAAAGAAAACTAACAAATATGTTGAGAGGAAGGGAAAGAAAGAATAGATATGCAAAGTTAAATAGAGGTAGATGAAGATTTATATACATTAAAGTTTAACTTCAAGGGGGAAGAACAGTAGGAAAAACAAACAAAGGAATAAATGTAGAAAAAAATAATAAGTTTAGAAAGTTAAAATTAAAATAGAGAAAAGAAACGAAAAAAGGAAAACTGCACCGAAATGCAAAAGCCCAGCACAGAGTTAGACGTTTATAATAACAATAAAAAATGTGACTGATGGGGAAAAAAAAGCTCAAAAGCTTAATTAGATTTCATAGTGCCAATAAAATTGACAACTACTACGGGGTGGGGGGCAGAGGAAAACAAATCCAAAAGAATCTATAGAACAAGTCAAAACATAGAATAATAAATATTTTTCTTGAGTCACTGCTGTCAGAATCCTTTCCCTCCCTGGGAGTCAAAGTCCACCTCACCTCCCTAGGATGCCCTCCAGCACTGTGCTCATCTCTGGACCTGCTGTGGTGGCAGCTCAGATTCTAATCTGGTCCTACCTCAGTGTGTTCTTGCCTCTAATGTCCATAGCTATCAGAGCTGGTGCTTTTTCTTTGGTAGGACCTTTCAACGTCCTTTTATTTATTCCCTAGAAGCAGAATCTGCCTAGTTAATTGTGTGGATTTAATCTGCAACTTGTACAGCTGGTGGGAAGGTTTTGGGTCTTCTTCCTTAGCCATACTCCCTGCTGGATTTCAATTGTGGTTTTTATTTCCACCTCTGCATGTGGGTCGTCACTGGGGTTTCCTCCTGAGGTTTCCCTGGAGGACTTGGGTTTGCCCCTGTGAGGGCCAGGTGTGGGGGTGGTGCAGCTGCTTGGGTTGCAGGGGTTTTAGCAGAACCAAGTACTCAGGGGAGTTGGCAGCTAGGGCAGCAGGAAATATAGTGCTCTGGAAGGGTATGGCAACCAGTATTGGCCAATACGTTCTAGTATTCTTGCTTGGAGAACCCCTTGAAAGAGAGGCCTGGCAGGCCACAGTCTACAGGGCTGCAAAGAATTGGATATGACCAAAGCGACCCTGCATGGATAGATGCAAGATTTTTTCTTTTTCTTTTTTTTGTGCATGACAGCAGTGAGAGTTGAGTGTGAAGGTGGTGCAGCAGCTTGGTTTGCTGGGACCTTGGCAGTGCAAAGTGTGGACAGACACAGACTGCCTCCAACCAGGAGTTATGGCCCTATCAGAGTCCCTTTTCAAGCCTCTTGTAGCTGGCAATCAGAAGGCCTCTTGGCCAGTCTTTCTCCATAGCTCCACCCATTCAGGCTCTTAGAGGAGTCCCTTGTCTGTGGTCCTTCTCTGTTGTTCCACATATCAGGCACACAGAGGGGCCTCCCTGGCTGGGGTCCTACTCTGTAGATTGGGGCATCAGTCACTTAAAGGAACACCCTGGGTGTAGTCTTACTCTGTAGTTCAGTGTGTCAGGCCTTTAATGGGCCAACCCGTCTATTGTTCAGCTGCCAATGCTGTTGTGTGGGGAGAGAGAGGCTGTGGTGATGTCTCCACCCTCTCGCATGACTCAGCAGTATCATCTTGTTTCTATGGCTGCAGGAATTTCCTCCACAGGTATTTCCCACCACAATCATATCCCCTCAATCTGGCTCTCCTCAGTCAATAGCAACCATCGCCCTGAAATTGCTCCATGATCCCTAAACTCCGGCTCCCATCCACTGCACCTTCGACGGGACCTGTGTCCCTGTCTGGGGTATGTATGGCTGCAGCAAGTACTGTCTGATTCTCATTCCATTTAGGCTGCCACAGATCAGCTATTTCATTCTCTGCCTTAAATGTTCTCATCTGACTCAGACAGTTGCCTCAATGTGGGGATCGGACCACTGCTTCTGTTCCCTCACCCACTGAGGGCAGGTCTAGTCCTACTAACACTCCTGTTTTCCCCCCTAGTTCCCTCATCCTACTGAGTTTTTTGTGGTTCTATATATTTTTTTCTGTTGGTCAGTTACTCCTGTCTACTCTCAGCTGGTATTCTGTATGCACTTCTGTGTCTGAAGGTATATTCCTGATGCATCCATAGAGAGATACATGGATCCATGTCCACCTACTCCTCCACCATCTTGTTCTCTCTACTGGTTTATTTTTGTCATTCTCTTTGATGAAAAAAATCCTCCACTCTGTTCCATTGCATTCTTGCATTGTAAAGGGAGATTGTGTGTGTTCTGATATTATACTGGAAAAGAAGATTTTGTATGTCTAATATATAAATGTTAACAATGTAAATATATATATGAATATGCATAAAATCATATTTGTATTATGACTGAAAATGGGGAATGACTGGGCAAGTCCTTCACAAGAATGACTTCAAAAAGACCATGCAGAAAGTTGTTACTTTGGTTCAGATGAAAGGTAAAAATGGCTGGGGCAAGTTAGTGGAATAGTAAATGCAAAGAAGAAAATAGAATTGTAAAATAGTAGGTGTAATTAATAAAACTTGGCTTTTGTTGATTGCAGACTGTAAAGAAGTTAATTTTCAGATAAGAAATTGGATGTACCTATAAGGTATGCAAACTGAAGGATATATGAGCCTAAAACTTTTAAGGGAATTCTGAGGAATAGTCTTGAGAGTCAGCACTAATCAATGGAATTCTGGATTAGTTCACTAGGGGGAAACCAGTGTGTGATAACAAAAAGAAAGTATGGAACAGAGGCATCAGTGTTACCATCATCAAAAAGAGAACTAGGAAGAGTTAAAAAAAATACTGAATTGTCCCCCCAAACTGAGAAAATCAGTTGAATCAGTTGAATGTGTGTCTTCCTTGGCAAGAGAAAACAGTATAAGAACAGGAATTTCTTTCCCGTTCTTACAAGTATTGGCCTCAGTGGAACTTTAATTTCTGTTCTGATGATAGCAAGCTTATTTCATCTTTTTTTTTTTTTTTGTACATGAACTTACATTATTTGGCCAGAAATTTACTTCCTAGTAGAACTGGGTGTATTTTTCATTTAACTAACTTTTGAAAATCTAGTCTTCCAAGCCTCTGTCCTTATTTAATAGCCTTTCTGCATTTCAGTCTTGTTACCCATAAAAGTAATTATGGTATATTAGAAGTCACAATATTTTTTCAAGTAACCAAGACATTAGCAATGTCTGTACCAAAGCAACCATCAGCAGAAAAGAAACAATCCAGTCTTATTCATCTTGGGTTTAATGGAAATCACAACTGAGAAGAAAATGAGAGAGATCATTACACAGCCCTGTAGAAGAGATCTTTTGCTTTTCATTTCTCCTTGGTGAACAAACCAGGATGCTGAAGGATACCAGTAACACAAAGAAACCATAAACCTTTTGCAATTCTTGGAGTTGAATTCTCCCAGCAGAGGAAGCATATTTTATCATGTGCTAGTAATGGCCATGCAGAGAAATCACTCACAAAAAATGGCTGTGTGCGCAGGGAGAATGATGACTTTTTGCACATGCTAAGGTGGATCAGATGTGCTTCTATCTGCTTCTTCCCACATCTGCTGCATCATTGCTGCATGAAATTCACATTCAGACTCCTTATACAATAGGTAATTACATTCAAATTATTTCATAGTTTTTAATCTTCAAATTGAGTTCATATTATTTAAACTATATTTAATTTATTTTTCATCTAATTAATATGTGTGAAGTGAAGTGAAAGTCGGTTAGTCGTGTCTGACTCTTTGTGACCCCCATGGACTACATAGTTCATGGAATTCTTGAGCCCTGAATACTGGAGTAGGTAGCCTTTCCTGTCTCCACGGGATCTTCCCAACCCAGGGATCGAACCCAGGTCTCCCACATTGCTGGCGGATTCTTTACCAGCTGGGCCACAAGGGAAGCCCAATTAATATGTGTACATAATTAAAAATATAACAGTATAGACTTATGATGAAAGGCAACAGCCCACATTGCAACCCTTGATTCCTTTTTAAAGGCAAGTGTGTTTAAATCCTAACTAGTTCTAAAATCTAAGTCACTAATACTTTCATTACTAGAATGGTTTATTTAATTATTTTAGACTGGATCTATTCATCTGCCTAAACTTCTTTCTTCCTCTTTCCACATATTTCCAATGTTGTTATTACTAACTTTAGTTCTTTCATTTTGTTTTATTTCATCAACCTTAAATTGAATATATTAATCCCTTATTTTGTCAGAGGAGGATATTAATGCTTAAAGATTAGTATTCAAAATATTTAAAACTTTTACCGGAGAGACGCTAATTAGAATGGACTCTGAACTCCTGTCCAGTCAGTAGAGACCCAGGCAGTGAGCAGCCCATGGTGGGCCCTGTCTTCTACACTTACCCTTTTCACAGCCCCTCACTTTTGAATTCCCAGCCTCTATCACTTCCATTTTTCTCTTTATCATTAAAAAAATTTAATTTGCACTCTTCTGAAAATATAAGGTTGATATATGTGTTCTATCTGTATTTTAGGTTGTATTTTGAGTTCTTTTTAACTACATTATCAACAAATCTGAACTCTTTTGCAAACAGGTTCGTGCCTATACCTGATACCAAGCAGTCTAACTTAACTGCTTTGAAGACGGGTTAAGAACTCCTGGTCTATAGTTCAAATATAAATCCCTNCTGTATTTTAGGTTGTATTTTGAGTTCTTTTTAACTACATTATCAACAAATCTGAACTCTTTTGCAAACAGGTTCGTGCCTATACCTGATACCAAGCAGTCTAACTTAACTGCTTTGAAGACGGGTTAAGAACTCCTGGTCTATAGTTCAAATATAAATCCCTTTATGTTAATAGTGCCCACAGCCAAATATTACATTTCCTCATGTGTGGAATGATGTGTGTGTGTGTGTGTGCACGTGTTGTATAATGTTACTCCACTCTGTACAAAGTTAATGTATCCTCAAAATTTCTATTTAAATGGCTACTCTGTTGAAGCATTTTTCTTTGCATTGTTTTTCTCCTGGAGATTACTATTAGCCATTGTTCCAGTCCTGGAAGTCCTCTCATATAAAAACATATTTAATATATCATTGATTTGATGTTGACTACTTAGAGAAAAGTCACTCTCACTGAGACACGTGAAGACATTGTCCAGTTGTCTGGTTTTGCTGATGAGAACACTCATGCAGTCTTGGTCTTGTGCAGGTAATGTATTTTATTCTCTGAAAATTTTAGAGGCATTTGGAATTTTTTTTTTATATTTAACATCACTGGTGTTAGGAAATTTCAGTGTTTGAAAATGGGTAGATATATTTTACAAAAATTTTACCCTCTGTTCTTGGTGATCACTTTTAAAATCTAATGACTGTTGCCGCATGAAAGCATCTTGGATTATCCTTTTCCTAGTCGTCCCTTCTTTCTTTTAAGATGATTACTCTCTTCTTTCTAATACTTTTGTTGGTTATGTATGGCTGATGTGGATGGTTTGAAGGGTTCAATATATAAATCTATTTCTGTACTTTCACTGAAACCTCTCTCTCTCTCTTTTTTTTTTTTACAAACCTGCATCTCTCTCTATTCCCCATTACCTGGTGCTTGTGAGTCTCAGGAATTTTGCTGACGGTTCAAGTCCTTCCTAATGTAGTGTCTTCATAGTATTGTAGAGTTTCATCTATTCTTTTTCATTAACCACTTATCTTCTAAAATCTTCTGCAGGTAGATGTGGAAAATGTTAATATATTAATGAGTTCTCTAAGTTTTGATTGGACAAGGAAGTCTGGCGTGCTGCCGTCTATGGGGTCACAAAGAATTGGACACGACTGAGCAACTGAACTAACTGAATTGAAGATTTGATTGCTCTTTCCATCCTCTCCCTCTTCCTCTCCTCTTCCTCCTTCTGTCTTCTCAGTTTCTCTGCGCTTCTACCCCACCCTTGCCCACTCTCTGCACCTGCTCTTGGTTTCACTCCATTAGTTACACCTGGGCAGATTCTTGGGCATGAAAAGGACTTGTAGACACAGCCAGAGAAGGAGAGGGAAGGACGACTTGAGAAAATAGCATTAACATTTATACACTATCATGTGCAAAACAAATATCTACTGGGAAGCTGCTATATAATACAGGGAGCCCAGCCTGACATTCTGTGATGACTTAGAGGAGTGGGATGGGAGAGGGGAGGAAGGCTCAAGAAGGAAGGGTTTTTTTTATATATATATATATATATATNTATTATTGTACAAAGATAGTAATTATAGACTTGTATATTCAGAGAAATTATATCAAGTATAAAGTGTTGAACTTCTTAGATATTGGGCAAAGTGAATAGCTAGAATAATAAATGACTATAAGCTACTGGATTCCCTTAGATTTCTTTCTTTAATTCACTTTTTCTTTATTTTCTAGAGTTTCCCTGTTACTGTTTCTTCCATTGTTTTTACTCAGACACACTTACTAGACATTGCTCTACTTATTTTGTGAATTCTACATGTTACAGTTTTGCATTCCTTTTGAGGGAGGCATAGGTACATCCTTTTCATGTTCAAGTATTCAAGATAATCAGCAACCACTGTATTTAATGTGGCTGAGATATAATGTAGTAGAAGTATTTAATCGGAGAAGACGATGGCACCCCACTCCAGTACTCTTGCCTGGAAAATCCCATGGACAGAAGAGCCTGGTAGGCTGCGGTCCATGGGGTCGCAAAGAGTCGGACACGAATGAATGACTTCCCTTTGACTTTTCACTTTCATGCATTGGAGAAGGAAAAGGCAACCCACTCCAGTGTTCTTGCCTGGAGAATCTCAGGGATGGGGGAGCCTGGTGGGCTGCCGTCTATGGGGTCACACAGAGTCAGATACGACTGAAGTGACTTAGCAGCAGCAGCAGCAGAAGTATTTAATATGGTATGACAAAAGATCATTGAACACAGAATGAGAAACCCTGAGCATCCGGGTTTAATCTGGCTTAAGTATGATCCTGTGAATTTGGGCAAGTTATTATAACCTTCAGAAACTTGTATTAATTGTTTGTAAAATTGGGTTTGGATATCCTTGTTGGCTTTTATATGAAAGAACTCTAGAAACCTTAAAAGTGCATCAAATATACAACATTAATTAAACCTGAAATACTTTTATGTAAATATTGCTTTCACTAAATGAATGAGCTTTCTACTTTGTGTCATAATTCATAAGAAATGGTCATTAAATGTTTAGAAAATGCATTTAACAAAACCTTCTTTTGATAGGAATCTATTATTTAGATTTGAAAGTGCTTCCTATAAGAGTGATTGCAGTCATTTAAATGATTTTCCTTTCATATAGTGAGACCGATGTGTAAATTGTTGTATTGATCTGCAGGAGTTCTATGCATTCTAGAAGCCATTAGATCAGACAATGCATAAATATAAATATTGAGAGAATATTAAAAAGAAACACAGGAAAATCTCTTTTATTTGTTTACTAGTCTACTTAGGATTACTTAGTTGATTAATTAGGTCTTTGCTTATGGGCTTATTTTATTTATATGCTCCACTTTTGAAGTAGTATCTATGGTGGATTTTTTTCTTTTATGCAGATCAAATCATGCGTATAAAACAGTGGTGCAGTGAGGAAAAGCAACAATATTTCAGCTCAATGCTTTTCAATTAATCAGCCCAGGAGGAGGTGATATGAATTGGAAATTCATAGGTTCAAAGAATATCTGATGAGTTTTGACAGAAGGCCTATTATCTCCTAAATATTTATAGGACCTAACTCAGATACCGTGAAAGCAATTACTTATCATCTAAATCAAATATCATGGACTTTATTAACAACAAGTAAATTCTTATAATACTTTAACATTTCATAATCTTTTTGCTGTATAATTTATTATACAGGTGACAGTGCATAACATCAAAATGCTTAGATATTATTGATTTAAACTCTGAGGGACAATAGCATCCTTGGTCCAGCAATTATTTTATGCAACACAGTTTTATCAAATGTAATAGCATCTTCTACTACCAATCACTTATATTTTAATTGCCCTCTGATAAACAGGTCAAGAGGACTCAAACATTTCCTAGAATCTAGTGCACCAAACCAAACCACAAAATAGCCATTTATAAGTCACACTTGGTAAGATGTCCCTCAAACATAACAAATTTTCCAAAAGCCATGATGTCAGAACAAGATGTTAAAATACTTCTCATTCTCCAAGTGAATAATAAGTCTTAAGGAACACCTAAATGTGATAAGAACTTGATGGCAATATATCTGTGTTTCCTATGAACACACTTTCTAATAATAGACCTGAAAGTGATTGTTTATGATTTTTTTTTCATTTTTTAAAAAAGAAATGTATTATGAGTACATTTTCAGGTGGTTGTATTGCTCCTAACAAGATGGGCATACTGTGTTAGTCCATGGTGAAGCAGAATGGGTCAACATTTCCTACTTGGAGGGAGCCTCGGCCTCACTGTCTCATCAAGAGAAAAATAGAAGCTTGGCTTAATGTCTGTTCTAGAAAGTACCATGCCACCCATTTTGCCTGTGTCTGTTCCACAAAACACCATGGCTTGCCTTAATGTCTGTTCCAGAAAAGCCATGCCACCCTCTTCTGAGGGCTTCAGATCTACAGAGAAAAGTGGTAGTATTTTGACTTTTTATATGATAACTGTAGCTATGATCCTTGTCACTCATCATCAGCTGTGCTCAGTTGTTTCACTTATAATTCTACCAGCTCATCATTCAAATTTATTCTAAGTATAAGAGAACATTTATGTCATAATAATCAAATGCTAAGAATTTAGGCTTGAAGTAATTTTATCAATAGTCTGGAAATTGTCTTAATCTATTACATGTTGAACAAGGAAAAAATAGTCTTATATTTCCTAAATATTTCAATTTGCTAAGGTAAGAAAGTCAGTATATAGCATGTTGAAAATACTATGAAATTATCACTAGAAATGTCCATAAACCCAAAATTTATACTGATTCTGTATAAAGTATGAAAGGATGACAGAAAGAGCTTTTGGAGTCAAGCTTTCAAAGTTTGATTCCAACTTGACCATTTCTTAATAAGGTATCCTTGGATAAGTGACAATTTTAAGCCTCCTTTTCCTCATCTAAAAAGATGGTGTATTGTCTGATGGGGGAGAAAGAAGAGGGTGGAATGTATGGGCAGAGTAACATGGAAACGCACATTACCATATATAAAATAGATAGTCAATGGAAATTTGTTATATGACTCAGGGAACTCAAACCAGGGTTTGAATTCCTTAACAACCTAGAGGGGTGAGATGGGGAGGGAGGGAGGAGGGATGTTCAAGTAGGAGGGGGCATAGTTAAACCTATGGCTGATTCATGTTGATGTTTAGTAGAAACCAACACAATACTGTAAAGCAGCTATCCTTCAATTAAAATTAAATCACTTTTAAAAAAAGATGGTGTATAATAATACAAAGAAGTGTTACCATGATCTATGTCACACACTTTGCATAGTGTTCAGCACATAGCAAACGTCCAATAAACATTTGCTTTCTTTTATCATTCCTGCCTTAAAATCCTAAAAAATCCTCTGTGTATGTGGTTGAAAACATTATGTATGAAAACAATCACACAATACATATGTCATATAAACCTAAAATCTCAGTTATTAGAGAAAAGGAATTTTACAGGAAATCACTGTATCATTGATGCAAAGTTTCTATTAAAGATAAATTATTCATCAGAGTTTTAAAACACACATTCCTTGGGGGAGAAAAGAACACTGGCAGTATACTTTGTAGTCCATGTTTCTAGCATGCTAAGAGCTTACTTTATACAAATACCTTCAATCTAAATAGCTGAACTTTGACATTTGAATGCTTGGAAGAATGGAAGATAGAGAATGGCAAGTAAGATACATTTTTTAGTGACATTTGAATGCTTGGAAGAATGGAAGATAGAGAATGGCAAGTAAGATACATTTTTTAGTGATGAGAAAAAGCATACATGTTTAGTTACTGTTCATTTACCAGTAGAAACATTGGATATTGGAGACATTCAACTTAAAAGACACACACACACACACACACA